>JAYMTH010003593.1:0-10722 GCA_036897465.1 Pelargonium australe | reverse complement strand
GCCAGATCTTCCAATTCCTTCTTATTGTTTGTGTTCCATGACAAAAATTGTCTTAAAATGGCTGTTATTTTTATATTTTTTAAAAATAATTTATATATGAATTACCAATATTATCTATATAATAACTTTGTAAGCATGTGTGTCAATTAAAATTGGTCGTATGTTTTAGTTTGTTATATACTGGAGAATTTCTTTATAAATCTAGATAAGACTTAATATGGAGTTGACGAATTCAAATTTTGTGTAAAATACGAGGCTTTGCATGAGTTTTATATAGCCCATCGACATAAAATATTAGAACTGAAAATTGGTTTGATCATATCAATTTTTAATTGGTTGAATTTATCTTGTAAATGCACAAATCCTACTAATCCATTCAGTTTACACTAAGTAGACAAAACTTATCCGATTCAAAAAATCCAATCCGAACTATTTTTGGATCAGATAACTATTTTATCGATCCAAATTATATATTTGTTTAAAAAACCGATATGAATCCTGTTCAAAATTTTAGCCGGTACATTCAGGAAGAGCTATGATGAGACAAAAGGCCCAATTGTTTCTGAGACGTGAGGTTTAATGGGCCAGAGCCCAACAACAATTCTATACGGGCTGAGCTCTAATTACAATCCAATAGTCAACAAATATTGGGCCAATTTTGGGCCTCTAGAGTTGAAACACAATTTGAGCCCACGAGGCCTTGTTTCATGAAGCCGAACAAGGTTGGACCAAATCCCGGGTCCGGGTTGGCCCGCGAAACTCGAGTTACGAACGAGTTTTATAATCAAAACAAACGATTTTGGGACTCAAAAATCAAAATTCCATAAACTCACTGCTTTGAGTTAGGGTTTTGCGGCTCTTCTTCGACAACATCATCGTCGTCGTCATCTCCGACGTCTCTCGTAAGTACTGCAATTTATAGGGCTCAATTTGGATTATAACATTTAATCTTAGCCACAATTTCAGAACAAGTTATGATATTGATGCTATTTTTACCGATTTCTTATCTGCCGAATTCTAGATTCTGAAATTGTTCTACGAATTGATTTTTTCTTTCTTGCAGGTGTGCCCTAATTTTTCTCTTTACTGGATGATATAAGCATGTACTCAAGAGGAAGTAATGCGTATGGCCAGCAGCCATATGCCGGACAATCTGCATATGGCCAGAACGTAAGCATAACCAGCTAATTTGGGGGAAATTTGATTCTTTATGGCAAATTTTCTAAAGAATTATTTGTTTCTGTTTGCATAGCGTGATTTGTTTATCGTGTTGTTTTTTTGCCTTTGTATAGCAGCTGGGGTCGGGATTTTCTACAAGTTCAGTTGGAGGTCCCGAGGGGGGCTCTCAACTATCCTTGGCTGCTCGGGCAATGTTAGGTGTTTCTCAAGAAGCGGATGGTGGATACAGAGCTAACCCTTCCACTGCAGCCCATTATGGGGGACAGTACGCTTCTTTATATAGCTCAGCTACTCTGAGCAGTGTTCCACAGGTCAGTGGACTTCATGGTTTTTGGTCCAAATATGCGTTTTGACTGATTTGTTACCTACCTGATTATGTTGTGAGCCTAACCTGTATCATTTAAGGCTCTTATTTGCAAGATTATGTCAATGTATATGGAATTTTACTTTTGACCTCTTAAAACTCTTTCTCTATAATTTGCATCTACATTTGTTTAATTCCATGCAATTGGCTACTTCGCACATCAGTGATCTAATTATGCTTGTCATTTACATAATTTTGAAGATCTAATCATTCGGTGTATATACATTCTTGATGTAAAGTTTCATCTGGATTACTTCTTTTTTTCTTTTTTTGTGTAGGTTCCTGCACTGATTAGCAAAGGGGCCGGATCATCTTCTTTGGAAGGGCGCAGTGGCTATTCGTCAGCTATTCAAGATTCACCTAAGTTTGCATCTGGTGACTATGTTTCATCATCAGGACAGGGATATAGTCACAGAAGTGATCAATTATATGCCGATAAGATTGTTGATTATCCTAGCTTGGACAGAAGACAATATGGTGAAAGGCAAGGTTCTTACGCTGGGAGAGATTTGCAAAGTGAGCCAACTGGAAGATACACTGATTCTGTTAGTTATGGTCATCAACATCAGGTACTTGATATTCAGTATTTACTTGAAATTTTTGGTCTCTACATATTCATATTTCTGAGTCTTGTTTCTGAAGAATAAAAAGATCTGCATGCATTCTCTGCTTTTTAACCTCTCAAGAATCATATTCATGCTCTTCTTGTACAGCCTGATATATATGATCGCATGGATCAGGCATCACTTTTACGGCAAGAGCAATTGCATAAAGCTCAGTCACTTCAATCTACAGCGTCTATTGATGGGGGGACCAGGTACCTTTGTATAATGAAAATTTTCTGTATGATTATGAATTAGTTAGTTTTTCCTTGATAGCAAAAGGTGATTACTTTAGTCCATTACCTGTTAAATAGTGGCCAAAGGAAATCCTTGCCCTTTCTGTGAAACACTTGGTCTAGCCTAAAATGGTGATAATGTGCACACATATGTTAAATGGTAATATATTTCTCTCTACACTAAGTGGAAACAAATTTCTGGCAGACAAGCTGATTATCTCGCAGCAAGAGTTGCGGCTAGTCGTCATGCCAATCAAGATTTAATATCTTCTTATGGAGGAAGAGTGGAGGCAGATCCTCACAGCTTATCATTGCTCAGTGCCTCCTCATACAGCGGACAACATGCTCCATCAATATTAGGGGCTGTTCCTCGGAGAAATGTGGATGATCTCCTATATGCTCAAAGCTCTTCAAATCCAGGTTATGGGGTGAGCTTGCCTCCTGGGAGGGACTATGCTACAGGAAAAGGGCTTCACATCATGTCCCTCGAGTCTGATTATGCTGCTAGTTTATCGTCACGCGGCGGTCATCCAAGGATTGATGAACGCAAGGATGATAAGGCTGGATATCTTAGGGAGTTTGAGCTGAGAGAGGAGGAGCGTCGACGTGAACTTCTGCGACGAGAAAAAGATAGAGAAAAGGAGAAGATACGAGAACGGGAAAGAGATCGGGAGCGAGAACGAGAACGGGAACGGGAACGAGAAAGAGAGCGTGAAAGAGAACGTATTTTGGAGCGGCGGGAGAAGGAGAGAGAACGAGAACGAGAGAGAGAACGCAAACGTGCTCTTGAAGTTAGGCGCGAGCGCACTCCACTAAGAGTCTCTAGGGACCGTCGTGGTCCCTCATTGTCAAAGGAAGGGAGATCTTCACGACGGGATTCCCCCCCACGTGTGGAAGCTACGCATAGGTGGATGTTCATGTTTTATATAGTTCTTAATATGTAGCTGATTGTATACCTTGCAGCCTTCGTAACTAACTTGGTGTTCTGTTATGCTGAAGGCGTCACTCACCTGTTAAGGAAAAAAGGAGAGAGTATGTATGCAAGGTAAAAAGAACAATACAAGAGTTTAATCATTGACTTTTGTTGAGAGCTTTTCCTCTCGGAAGAATTTGCTGTTGTTCCTTTCTGATCTAGAGCTGAAGGCTTCACTGACCCATTTCCATGCTTTCCACCAATTACACTATCTGGGTCTTCTCTTTTCTGTTAGCTTCTAGCCAGTCTTTTTTACTCATTCATACTGTTCTCCAGATTCTTCATCTCCAGATTCATAGAATGTTCCTATATAATCTTCTCGCAATGGGTTTGAGTGTTGAATTTCCTAGCTTCTTTTATCATTGTGCTTTTATATGTTATTTGGATTCTCTTACCTCGTAGGACATCTTCCTTGTCTCCTCATCAACATTAGATTATATATAAACGTGCCTTGTTTCAGATTTCTGCTTCCATGCCTTTTATTTTTTGTATATTGAGCTTAAGTCCTGAAATAATGTGTGCTGATTTGTGTTTTCAACTGATAGTCGTGGTTCATAAGTAGGCTTTCTTAGCAGTTAATCCAAGAGGTGGTTTAACTGTGGGAAAGTTCAAACACACTAGTACAAGACGTCTCATCTATTCAATACTATGTATTACATTTATGCAGTTCCACTTATATTCCGTTCACCTTGCTAATAATTGCTGTCTACTTGCAGGTTAACTCTGGCAGATTTGTAGATGTTGAGAGGGATTATGCGTCGATGGATAAGCGATATCCCAGGCTTTTTATATCTCCAGACTGTTCTAAGGTCACCTTTAACTTGGTTTTGTTAAACACGCGTTAACGTCAAATTGTTGAACAATTGTTTTGACATTTTTGTATTATTTTAGGTCATTGTGAACTGGCCAAAGGAGAACCTTAAACTTTCCATGCATACCCCTGTCAGGTACCTCACAGTAGCAACTATGTTTAGATGACTTTTACATAATTTTGATGCTTCACTGGGATTTCATTTATACCTTTGCAATATTATCTAGTTTTTTCTTTTCTTTTCTTTTTTCAAATTAGAAGGGATGCACCTCTCTCCAGTTGTATGCATCTTTTGTGAATTTTCCTACATGCCGTCTGTGTTATTATGAGATTTCACTTGTGTTTTTTTATTCCTTTTATATACTTCTGCATGCAGAGAGATTTTAAGTATGATAATATATGGAAAAGAAAGTGTAATTATCATACATCTTGTTGAGTGAAACAGTTTTGAGCATGATTTTGTTGAAGAGGAGAGCGCAACAGTGTCCAAAGAACCTTCAAACAAGGTGTTGACAGAAGAACCTGTAAAATCAGTTCATGGAAGTACAGTATGGAATGCAAAGGTGGACATCTTATAACTTTTAATATTAAATAATGCATTATTCGTTTGCAAAATTGTTTTACTTGTAGATGGTACGTCTAGTACATTTGATATTTTATTGGCTATGGTATGAATATCATTCAGCGTAACTTATTGATGTTGTGACAATTGATCAGGTTATAACTGGATTTTAAAATTGTCAGATGAGTACTCATTTTCCCCATCACATCGTGTTTTATGTTGCTGAAAATATCAGTATGAACATATATATTGTTGGAGAATGAGTACTTGCGTTAGATACTTTAGAACACACTACACGCTAAATGTACTTATTAAGAGGCGAACAGGGATAAAATTAAATGACAATATGCTCTTTTAGGAGGCTGTGATTTAAATTTGTGGTTTTTGGATTGTCCTCAAAGTGTTCTGTTTTCTTTGTTGCCCAACCTTTAACATTGCACACTTCTGATCTAGGATGATCTGGTTGGTAGTCTTTAAATATATTTGTTTCTACTTTAATATCCTATCACAAATCAGTGTTCTTAAAGGTAAGTGGTTTTATCAGCAGTTTATAGACTAAATAATGTTTGGTCTCAGCAACACATCACGGGATGAAATCATATTTATACTAGTAAAATACTGTTATCATTTCATTTCAATTTGCTTCATAAGGAATACTTGTCGTTTCTAGGTGATGTCAACTTTTACTCTGTCGATAGCAATCATAAACTCTTTTTTAATATACCCCTGAACGCGTGAGTCTCTGCCGTTCCATACTAGGCATCAAGAATGCTTGCAATATGTACCTAATCACATTGTATCTGTTATGTGTGCAAGTTGTACCACTCACGAACATTAGGAGTACATTTGTTATTGATTAGCTTTCCACTTGTACTCTTGTAACATTACTGGAGAACATACTAATATTGGTTATTTGGAACCTCTAGTTTAATTATAGTGGACAGTTATTGTGGGGCGACAGGAATATCTCGGATATTCTATAATAACCAACTATATATTTAAAAAAAATCTGCCTGAATGATGTATGTTTGTCTTCCTGATTCAGATGATTTTAATGAGCGGACTTAGTAGGAACGCTCTGGAGGAGCTCTCTTCTGATAGAAGTTCTGATGAACGGCTACCCCATATTTGCAATATCCTTAGGTTTGGTATTCTGAAAAAAGACCGCTCTTTCATGGCAATTGGTGGCCAATGGGATCCTAGTGATGGCGGCAATCCGTCAGTTGATGATTCCTCATTAATACAGACTGCCCTTAGGTATGTACTGGCTAGTATTCCTGGTTTCATATATAAACTGGTGATGCTTTTCTTGAGTTAACTGAATATGATGTGTACTGCACAGATATGCAAAAGATTTAACTCAACTTGATCTGCAGAGCTGTCGCAATTGGAATCGCTTTCTTGAGGTATTTGATCTACAATGATTTATTTATTGAATAACTTAGTGACTTGAGCTTACTGTTGAGTTTTGAATATTTAAAAGCACATCCAAAACCAACTGTTATGGTGAACATTGCTCATAAGCTGAGTGATGTTATCACTTATCACTTTTACATGAATGAATCACAAACAGTAACATAATTCCTTGGTCAGCCAGAGCACACACCTTCTCTTTTTCCCTATTTAAGCTTATCCTTAAATTGAGAGTTTGTGTCACATATTATCAATAGAAACGTTTATGACAAAATCAAGAATACTGTCTACACTCTTTGAGTGTTATTAGTTGTATAATATATCTCAGCGCACTAGCATCATTTAATGAACTCATTATAGGCTCAGATTTCTCTTCCTTTGACAAATTTGTTTCTCCAAGTTTCTTAACATCTTTCCTTCTAGAATAACTTATTCCTAGATAATTTAGTGTTTTGAAGTTCTCAATCTTTGCTTTACCTTATAGATAATAAACACTGTACTTGTTTTCTTACTGATTGCAGATTCACTATGATAGAATTGGCAAAGATGGGCTATTTAGCCATAAAGAGGTTACTGTCCTGTTTCTTCCAGATTTATCGGAATGTCTCCCTTCATTGGATATGTGGAGAGAACAGTGGCTTGCTCACAAGAAGACTGTTGCTGAGAGAGAGCGGCAACTTTCTCTGAAAAAGGAGAAGGAGGTCTGTTACACTTGTATTTCCCTTGTCATGTCATTGTTCCCAATTCCAATGTCATCATCTAGAGGCATCTATGTATGGATAGACACTTAGAGAAGTACATAAAAAACATATTAATAAAAGCATGCATGAACAAGAATTTTCTAAATAAATGACTCGTACACACACAGCACAAGGGTTGCGATAGGTGCATTTGAACAACACATGAAAAGTATATAACAAGTTGGCATTGGGTTGTAGTAGAACCTTTTAAATTTTTTTTTTTTCACCTTATGCTCTTGTAATATCCTGCTTTAATTTAGTTTTTATTCATTCAGAGATCTGGAGAGAAGAAGGAAGGACCAAAAGGTAAATAGAAGATGTGAACCTTATGCTTTTCTTTTACAATGATTGTTATATATACTCTTCTTGATTTTATCAACGTATTTGCATTCTAGACAAGGAAATGGATTCCTCAAAAACTCCTAAAAAGGTTGACAAATCAGAGCAATTGAAAGAGCCTGCATCCTCTGGAAAGGCAGTAAATGCTAAGAAAAAGGAAAAAGATGCTGTTATCGTGAAGGAAAATGCTGCTGAGCCAAAGAGTGATGGAAATGGCCAAATTGAAGAAAAGAAAGACGAGGGTGAAACTGGTGTGGAAGGCAAGAATGCTGAGATAAAGGAACATGGTGAAAATGCTGCCACTCCGACGGCTAGCAATGCAAAGACAGGGAAGAAAAAGATTGTACGGAGGGTTGTCAAACCGAAGGTTACAGATAAGACAGGTGGTGCAAATAATGCTGCCAGCAAACAAACTGAGAAAGTTGATGAAAAGGATGTGGGAGAGAAAACTGTAAAACCGGAGGTCACAGGTCAACAAGATGAAACTTCCGCTGATCCTGCTGCTGTTAAAACATTTATAAGAAAAAAAGTTATAAAAAAGGTCCCAGTCACTAAAGTTGATCAAAGTGATGTTAAAGGTCCAGAACCTGAGGTGAAAACTGAGGAGATTGATTGCTCTGAAGACAAAGTAAAGGGTAATACGGAGCCCAGCAGTGATGCTGCGGTTGTACAAGATACCGGTGTGAAAAAAACCATAAAGAAGAAACTGGTTAAGAAGGTAACTAAAAGAAAGGTCTCTGGTGCTGGGGCTGCCAAGCAAGGTGTTCCTGATGCTACGAAAGATGATAAGGATAGCGAAATGGAAGTTCTGGCTGTAAATCAGGATATCCCCAAGCAAACTGCAGATGCAGAAAACCCAGTGACTGAGGTCAATAGCACAGAAAAGAAATTAACTCCTAAATCAAAGCCAAAAACACCTAGTCAGGAGAAGCAAGATAATGCAGCAAATTCAAGTAAAACAGAAACCAAGGTTGACAAGGAGGACAAAAAGAATGACAAGGGAGATGATGAGAAAAGTGGCTCCAAGACTAAAGTGGGGATGGAGGGTAACAAACAAAAAGTTTCTCAGAAGGATGATAAGAATGGCAAGAAGAGCAAGCCAAAAGATGAGAAAGAGAAAAGGGACAAAGATGTCAAGGACGAGTCTAGGAAAAAATTGGACAAAGAGAAAGAAAAAAGAAAGACTGATGAACCTCCACGGCACCCTGGATTCATCTTACAGACAAAAATGAGCAAAGATTCTAAAGTATGTTTGATGTCATATGAAAAGTTCTGTGCTCATTTACTAGAAGTTTTCTCTTATACTTAAGTGTCCATGTTGTCTGTGCTATGCAGCTGCGTTCATTGTCACTGTCACTGGATTCGCTATTGGAATATACTGACAATGACATCGAAGAATCAACATTTGAGGTTTTTATTTATTTATTCCAGCATTAATCATCCTTTTCTTCTACACTTAATTTGGCGACCTTCCTACAAGCTGTTCTTTATTCTATATATACTCATATACAAGTTTGCCATTGTTGTAGCTTTCATTGTTTGCTGAGTCACTATATGAAATGCTTCAGTATCAAATGGGTTGTCGCCTATTCACGTTTCTCCAGGTTTGTTTGTGTTGGATATTTTTATATGTATATGCGTTCTTGTTATTAAATTACTGATATAATCTCTTCCATTTATCTATTGTTGTATGTAGAAACTGCGCATAAAATTTGTGACAAAAAGAAATCAACGCAAGAGACAGAGAGAACCACTCAAGGATGGAGGTGACAAGAAATTATCTTCTAAGCGCGTGAAGACCGATAAACTCCCTGTGAAAACTGCTAATTCTGAACCATCTAGTGCGGCCAAAACAGATGATGATAAGATGAAAGCTAGTGCAGATTCGTCCGTTGATCCTGTTGATAAGGTAAAGCCAGATGATGAAATGAATGATGCAAAGCCAGAAGGTGAAGTGGATGATGCAAAGCCAGAAGATGAAATGCATGATGACAACAATGATAATGATAATGATAATGAAGATGACGAAGATGATGATCCAGAGGAGGATCCTGAGGAAGATGATGAAATGGAGGATGCGGCTGCTCAAGACAAATCATCTAACGAGGTAATGGTTATATTGATCTTAGCTTTTGTTATTTATTACTGTGCGGATGCATGCATGATTAGAAGGTTGAAATCCAATACGGACCTTCAGTTAATATTTTATTGTTATTATTTAAGTTGATAGAGCTGTAAGTGTGAATATGTACCAGTACCACTCATATCAAAGACCATGCTCTAGCTTGTCACAATAGCGAGTTTAAGCTAATTGCTTAAATTATTCTGTTATTAGTGGATGGTCCGATGGTTTATTTTGTTTTATCGCTTAATTATGATCATATGCTATTTTATTTCTTGACACTTACATGTTATATGGTTTTGTTCCTTTATTAATTACACAGGACAAGAATGAGGAAGAAAAGACTGAGGAAGAGAAGACAAATGCAGAGGCTGAGCCCAAAAAGGAAACAGGGGAAAAGAAGGATGAACCAGAGGAATCTGCTAAAGCGAAAACTGAAGTTGAAGAAACAAAGCCCAGTTCTGATGTAAATGCGGGTGAAACAAGCAAAACAAAAGCAGATACAGGAAAGAAAGAAACAGCAGCAAAAGAGGCTGTTGTTGATAAGGAATTGTTGCAGGTCGGTTTTAGAACAATTATAATCCTGTTTTCATCATCTGGTCATTTCTATTCATGCCTAAGTTATATTCCACTTTCCTCTCCATCTTTTGGTAATGCAATGTTAATTGTCTGAAACAGGCTTTTAGGTTTTTTGATCGGAACCGTGTTGGCTACATTAGGGTATGCCTTCCAATCTTTTGCCCGTCTCATCTTTTAAATATTTTGTATAGGTTTAGTATTGAAGAGAATTTGTTTACTCATGCAGGTTGAAGATATGAGATTGATTATACACAACCTAGGGAGGTTCCTCTCGCACAGAGATGTTAAAGTGAGGATATAGAATTCCACCTTTTTCGCCTTTTCCTTCACCCTTGCTATTTTATTCGTTCTAACTTTCTTTTTTTGCCTGCATTAGGAACTTGTGCAGAGTGCATTGCTAGAGAGCAACACTGGAAGGGATGATCGGATTCTCTACAATAAGCTAGTGAAAATGTCAGACATTTGACCTAGGAGGAGGTTTCTTGTTTTTCCACCTTTGCCATTAAATTATTTCATGTTTCTTGACAGTAGTTCTTGCTTGATTTCTTCCTAACAGTTGTTCAAACTCATTGTTGATTGAAATGGGGAAGATATCAACTAGCATTTATGAAATGTGGAATAGAATGAGTCATATGTATATTGTTCTTGTTTATAACTCGATTCAATACTCTGGAAATGATTAGGGCTGTTCAAAATTTACCCGTAACCCGGTCAACCCGCCCACAACCTGCGAACCCGGCCCATTAAAAACGCAACCCGTGATGAGATTTTGAACGGACGGCTCAGATCCTCCCAACCTGTG
>JAYMTH010003592.1:0-10723 GCA_036897465.1 Pelargonium australe | reverse complement strand
ATTTCAATTTAATAAAAAAGTTTTCCACATCAGCAAAAATTAGACAACTAAGCATCCAATCAGCAACAAAACATCCACGTCACCGTCCATGTCAGCGTTCACTTCCACGTAAGCGTGACTTAACGGACAAATTGACGGAATGTGACGGTAAGTACTAGATTGGGTTCAAAATTGAAATATGGGTACTCAATTGAGTATGAAATAAAAGTCCGGGTACTAAATTGGGCACAATAAAAATTTTGGTACTAAATTGAGTACACTAGCAAAGTTTGGGTACTAAAAAAACCTTTATCCAAAAAAAAAAAGTAGAAAGATAATGTTTAAAGTTAACATTCTATTTGGTCTATTAAAATATAAAGGTGTCAAGATAAACACGCTTATTTATGCGAGTAAGAACAATTGTGTAATTTTGAATTTAATTATTTAATTGTGTTAATTGTATCATGTCGTGTCAATTCGTTCACAAATGAAATGAGTCGTATTGTCCTATTTAGCGTAACACTATAACTTCAACACATACACGAATTGAAACACTAAATGATTGTTAAAAAATTATATTTTATTACTAGGAATGACAAGAGCGCGAGTTTGAAGCGGATTTTAAAATATCATTCCCATTCATATTGTATCATACAAGAATTTTTGAACCTCCATTTCCACTTGTTCGAGGATCGGATTTTCCCATTTATATTATTTACCGGATTACTTAATGAAATCGAGAACAGGGAGGGAGATGGAATGAGATCCCCATCCCCGACCTTAATGCGGACCATGGGCCTACACGGCCTAGGCAAAGACACACATATGTTTTTGTCGAACAACATTTCTCTAGTTTCAACATGTTTTGATACTTAGTGACATTTAAAACCGATAAAAAGTTTCAAAATACGAACGCACGGGATTTTCAGAACGGAACGGCCCGCGCCCGAATCGACATGTTTATCATTGAGAAGGCTAAATTGGGCCGATAGTGGGCTTTTCTAGAGCCCAGGCCCAATTAGCAGAAGCAGAGCTCATCAATTTCTGAGCATCGCAAAATCAACGAAACGAACAATATCTTCCAAAATCCGAAGAAGAAAGCTGAAACCTGAGAGCACAAGCCCTCCATAGTCGCCGGAATATTCGGAATCGGAACCGGAGAAGCTTCCATTTCAGAGCTCCGATCGCAGCCTGAAACTGAAACAACACTGTTTAGGTCAGTTTTTTTTGGTATTTTTTTAAAGTAATTCATGTACAGTTTCGCCATTTTCTGATGTGCATGTGTGTGTTTGGTAAACTGTTGATGGTAGAACTAGGGTTTCTGAGAGGAGTTTTGAGAATTATAGACTTTGTAAACTGATTTTTGAGTTACCAACTCCTTATACTTGCTAATACTGCAACTACTAGTCGTTTTGTTTTTTGAAATTCACTAGCTATCTATCCAGTTGTTGGATTTTCTGAACAATATAGGACAAGACTTGTTGATGGTAGAATTAGGGTTTATGAGAGAATTTTTGAATTTATAGACTCGGAACTGATTTTTTGAGTGCCAGCTCCAAATTCATGCCGATACTATACATCAAATGTTTAATATAAAATATTTATTGTGTATGTTGTAAATGTGTGAAATTATATGTGCATTAAATTAGATTTCAACAACAAACATGGCAAACAAAGAGCAATCACTAGCTGTTAGACCTAAATGCTTGATTATATATATAAAAGCACAAGTACACTCCAAGTGCGTCAGTGTTACTTGAAATTTATCCTTCTTTGTTGTTATTGTATTTATTCTTTTTATTATCTATAATATTATTAATTAATTAGGACATGTACTCATGTATTTGACTTTTCTGTGTCCGATAGTGCCTTCCATGACAGTGTTTTTGAAGTGTTTAAGTGCTTACTAAACACTTGCTCCAGATTTGGGGAGAGAATCGCTAATGGTGAACTATTTTTGTTAAGCTTTCAAGAAAGGTAGTGTTACTTTGTTTACCGCATTAACCATTTATGGCCAATTGAAAATGATTTTTTTTCTTTGTTTTCTATTCATGGAATCAAATATTTTATTTATATTGTATTTGAGCATATGCATGCTTTTTATTGGCCGTGTTAGAGCTGTACTGTGACATAGTTTTGTAGCTTTGGATGACCATTCAAGACATACTTTCTACCAAATATAGACAAATGAAATGGAACTTTTATGGTAGTTTGAATTGTGCCTTTTGAAATAGAATGCTTGAGAGTTGCAATACTTTTCTTATTAGTTACAGACTTACAGCTTTTGGGTAGAGTTTGGATGTCTTTGTTAGCTTAATGTTTTTCATTGATGCTTTACATTTTCTGGCTTGCTTCCAGTGACAGTTTTTCCTATAAGTATAAGGCAATTATTTAAGTGTTTATTTTTAATTTGATGCAGCTAATTTTAGTAGTGACATGAGTGCCAGCAAACAGAGGACCCTCGGGGGTGGGGGTCCGCATATATTGGAATATCTGAAGCGAATGCAGGGAGAAAATCCTTCTTTCTTCTATGCAGTTCAGGGTGATAGTGATCAATCAAGCAGAAATTTATTTTGGGCTGATGCAACATCGAGACTGAACTATACCTATTTTGGAGATACTGTTGTATTTGACACAACTTACAGGTCAAATCGGTTTAGGGTGCCGTTTGCCTCATTTACCGGACTGAATCATCACGGGCATCCAGTATTGTTTGGCTGTGCTTTACTTCCCAATGAATCTGAATCCTCTTTCATATGGCTCTTCCAAACTTGGCTTCATGCAATGTCTGGACACCTTCCTGTCTCAATCACAACTGACCCAGATCGGCTCCTGCAGGTGGCTGTTGCACAAGTCCTTCCGGGAACTCGTCATCGTTTCTGCAAGAGTGGCATATTTCGAGAAACCCAGGACAAATTGGCTCATCTATATCAATCACATCCCACGTTTGAAGCTGAGTTTAAGAAGTGCATTAACGAGACTGAAACAATTGCTGAGTTTGAGTCATGTTGGGAATCACTTATTGGAAGATACTATGTCATGGACAATGACTGGCTTCAATCAATATACAATATTCGTCAACAGTGGGTTCCAGTGTACATGCGGGACACCTTTTTTGGGGAAATGTCTATAACTGAGGGAAGTGAATGTACAAGCTCATTCTTTGATGGGTTTGTGAATGCATCAACCACTCTACAGACGTTGATTAAACAGTATGAGAGAGCTGTAGCAAGTTGGCATGACAAGGAGTTAAAAGCGGATTATGATACCACTCATGTAACACCCGTTCTAAAGACCCCATCTCCCACAGAGAAACAAGCTGCCAACCTTTATACAAGGAGAGTATTCATGAAATTCCAAGAGGAGTTGTTTGAGACCCTAGCTAATCCAGCAACAAAGATTGAAGTCTCAGGGACCATAACCACTTATCGGGTAGCCAAATTTGGGGAAGATCACAAAGCACACACTGTCACCTACAATTTGTTTGAGATGAAAGCTAACTGCAGCTGCCAGAAGTTTGAATATTCTGGAATAATTTGTAGGCACATATTAGCAGTTTTCAGAGCAAAAAATGTTCTTACACTTCCTTCTCATTATGTATTGAAACGATGGACAAGAAATGCTAAGATTGGAGCTGTGTTAAATGAATGTGCTTCTGAAGTGCCAAACAGCTGCCGTGAATCTCTAACTGTTCGGTACAACAATCTTCGTCAGGAGGCAATCAAATATGTAGAAGAAGGGGCAAAATCTATTCATGTCTATAATGTGGCACTGGATGCATTACAAGATGCTGCTAAGAAGCTTGCTGCAGCAAAAACTCAAGGTCCTGGAGCCACTCAGGGCAATGCTCTGGCCAACGGTAATCAAGAGCTTCATACAGCTCATGAAAACCAAATGGTAACACATCAATCTGCGGTCAGTTCTCACCTTCTCTTCTCTATGTATATTTTAATCTTATTTTTACTTTAGTTTCAGGTATTGCTGTAATGAATCATATTAGTTAACCACTGGTTTCCAATAATAGGACAGCAGACTTCAATGCCCCCGTTTCCTCTTCCCCCTTTCCATTTATGGTTAAAAAAATTGCTATGTTTTTCTTCTAAGTTCCATGTCTGGTTGATGACAGTATCTCTCTCTGCTTTCTGGAATTTTGCTGCCTTCAAAATGTTAGGTTTATTTGGTGGACTTTGTCAGTAGGAAATACTGTAGAATCTAAAACTTTGGTTTTTTGTGCTTTCATAAAGTTGTTGGAATGAAAGTATGAGGTAGTCATTTGTTGTGCTCTTTTATCTACTCTTAGAGAACAAGAATGTGAGAAGGCCATTGTTATGATTGATTCAAATTTATATAGCTACCTCCAAAGTCATAGTTGAGTCTTTAGCAGGGGATGGTATCTCCATTGTGCTCTTTTGTTAGTGTTGTTTGTTAAGATTATGCGTATTGAGAATATAATTAAGCTCATAATACACGTGGATTCTGGAAACTGAAGTCAATCATATAAGATTACATGTTACGAGATGGCTCTGGAAATTGGAATCCATCCTCTGAAAATTACATATGTTATTGATTTGTTTGATAGGGTAGTGTAGCACCTAAGCTAATGAGAAATACAACTCATTGTGAAACAGCCGGGCCTGTGAATTGCATTTCCCGTATTGTTACTTGAATGTGATTGCATTTGTGGTGGCAAATCCGGTCACTGTATAGACTTTCTTTGTTTCTTTTTCTCATGCCTATGTTATTTTGGCCTCAGGATGAAAAAGCAAAGAAAATACGTGAACTGACAACCGAGTTGGAAAACACAAATCAGCGATGTGAAGTATATCGAGCAAATTTGCTAGCTGTTTTGAAAGACATGGAGGAACAAAAGTTGAAGCTATCAGTAAAAGTTCAGAACGCGAAGCTTAGCTTGAAGGAGTGAGAATCCAATTGACGCCAAATGTTATGGTAATGCGTACTTCTTGTCGCCTCTGATATTTACGGTTTAGGACGACTTGTCACTTTAATTGAGCCTGAAGGGAGATTAGGGTTTGAGGGGAGGCTCGTATTTGAGTTATAAATGCTTTCCGACGCACTTCCATGTCGATTCGAATAGATTAGAAGTGTGCTGCTCTTGTTCTAAATCTTGTTGGTGAGCTTTAACATAAGGTTACATAAGGAGAGGAAATCATGGGAAAATGAGCATAACCCTACCAACCATGAGAATGTGTAGAAGCTTAGTGAACAATGCTTTGGTTCCTTCATTGAGATCTTGCTTGATTGTTGAAATTGTTATAGCCCATCATGTTATGTAATACAATAGTGAGCTTCTTTCTTCCTCAAGTTTTTTTTTTTTTTTTTTTTTCGAATGAATTATTAATTTCATTGAAATCAATAGAGAATCATATACTTGATTACGAAGAGGCCTGATAAGAACTAAATTCCCTACTATGAGTAATATGATTCACATATCTTGAATGTTCGTGTGAACGGTCAACTGTTGTATAGATGGTTGAAATATTGATTGAAATAGTGGAACAATAAAACCGGCTCTTGCTCTCTTCAAAATTTTGTTATGTGCAATAGTACTCTCAAGCAGAACTGACCAACCATAATGAAGAAAATAACTTTCAACAACATAATACAAACAAAACTTAGAATTAACAAAACTAACATGAAAAGAAACGATCTACTTGTAGTAGATATCACGTTTAAAAGTAAAATGATAATCGACGATGCTAAAAGCAAGCAAGTCGTAGAATAACTCAAACGATGGAACAATGAGTCAAATACTATGTGTTCTTGTTCAGCCTATGCTTACAAATGAAGTTATAGTCAAGTTCAAGAATGTACATTATACATGACACAACAAATGGTACAAATGGTTTATACTTGGTACAACAAATGCTTCTTTATGCACTCTTAAACTGTTGAATTTTGAAACTGATATATTGAAAGTTAGTTACGCACTACTTTAACGAAAAAATTCTACATGTAAGATTCGTCTAGCAAGCGATACGAATTACACACAAAAATAAGCATAATTGTTGTCAACTGATATATATAGACAAACTACTCTTCTTATCACTTTCATCTATGTACATAAAATGAAGAACAATAAGCATATGAGTTAAACTTTATACCTTTGAACATTTGAGAGCGTACATAAAAATTCAACAAAAAATGTAGCAAATAAATTTTCAGAACAAAGTACAATCTCGTTCGCTTACAACATTACTTAACAAGACAGAATACGCATGCATACATACATGTTGTTTTCAGGGAAATTGAAAACCCACTCCGCCTCCTCCGCCGGACATGCCCCCTCCCTGAGGGGTAAGGGCGGTCCAAAGCAATGATATAGTGATCGCAATAAGACCGGCCCAAACAAACACAATAGAAGGGGTTTTCCCCCTCCTTCCCATCAAACCCTTAGCAAAAGGGTACAAATGTGCCAATACCCAAAAGCTAAAAAATGCCCCTCCTATGATCTTACTCCATTGAGGGCTAGCACTGTAAATTGTCCTACAAACTGCAACAATCATGGCAATTATGTTCACCATTCCTATCACGATCGGGGGAATCATAAGTGATGTCCACTTCACGAGATAAAGATCTGCATAGATGTCATCCTCGTCCTCCGCAGCCGCTTTTGCTGTTAAAGTAAACGATATTTCAATTCCCGCCATTACTTTCAGAAGCCCCTGGACCACGGCCGCCAAGTGCGAGCTAGTTCCTGAGATCAACCAGAATTGTTCGTTTCTCCACCAATCTTCCAATGACACCCCAGACCATTTCACCTCCAAGAGAGCTAGAGAAATGATGCAGAAACTTATTATGAGCAAGTACGATAAATATACTACGTTCACGTTCTGGACAATGAACTGTCCAGAGAAGAGCGAGAGCGCGGGGAGGAAGCAATAGGCTACTAGGAAAATGGACGTGAACGGGTAGATTGCTACATTCATGTAACTCAAGCGTTGGAGGAATTTGAGCTTCTTGGAGGCGAGAACCGGGTTGTTTTGTGAAAAGAAAATCTCAACGGACCCTGTGGCCCATCTCAGGACCTGGTGGAGACGATCAGTGAGGTTGATTGGCGCAGACCCACGAAAGGCATCGGGTTTTGTGATGCAATATACAGAGCGCCAACCACGGTTGTGCATCCTGTATCCTGTCACCACATCTTCTGTCACTGAGCCATAGATCCATCCAACGCGATCGCCCCATTCTGTCCTTTCCTCGTACCTGTGGTAGCAAAAATATATTAATGTTGACAAGTAGGGATGTTCGAAATCCTATCATGAGCGGATTTCATTATATTATGTAATAAATCGAACAGATTCCAACTAACTTAATGTAGAGATATTATTGGTAATTCATGCATAACTTTTTTCTTATAAGACGAAAGAAAACTCTCATTTGAAGGCGGATGATGTATTTTTTCATTAAAACCGGTCCAATTCTAGTCTGGTCTAGTCCATGACCCAAAAAATTAGTCAGGGTCTTGGACCGAGGCACACCCCTATTAACAAGAGTCGTTCACAAAATTTTAAGTAAGAAGCGCGTATATATGCTTACCAACAAGAAATGACTTTGTAAGAAGCGTGTGTATATGCTTACCAACAAGAAATGACGGAAATAGACTCGGCGACAGTAGCAGCATCGAGTGGATCGCGTGGGACCCTGAGGGCGCCAGGTTGCCTCCCATACTTGATAGCTTTATGATCAGCGAGGGGGCGGCCCTGGAATTCCGCAATGGGTATAGACGCTGATAGCATGGTCGAATTCCCGAATCGCTTGGGAAGTTCATCGACGTCAAGATTAGGATCAAAATCAGAAGGCTTCAAAGCTTTCCCCTCAGTGTCGCCATTGGAAATGATCATTTTACCCTTCGGCGGATCCAATCCATACAAGGCGAACCGTCTAAAAAAGCATCCGGTTCCCACGTAAACCGGGCCCTATGATTACAAACAACAAAGACATCATCTGAGAAACTTCATTAGTGTAAACAATCAATATTTTTAGTAAAATGTTTGTGAGTTGTCACTTCTTTTTAGAGTTAGTCCAAGTCCTGATTTCATAAAATAAGTAAAAAAAATTCGAACCCTGAACTAACTATTATAAATTCTCCCTATAAAGATTATATTGCTAAATTATTTAAATTTTTTTTATCAAATTCTATTTCTAAAATATGGATTTTTTCAATTACTATCTCTCTTTTCTATGCAACATAGTTCCATAGAAATTCCTCATGCTAGAGCATAAATTTGTGAAGCACAAGATGATACAGTGAGGAAACCTTTTGAAAGGGGGTGACAATTCGTGTTCGTGTCGTGTTATAAGTCTAGTATTATGTTAATTAGAGTTAACCCGACCCCGGCCCGATTATGAAGTGGGTTGAGTGAACACGACCCGTTTATGAGTGGGTTGACAAGACTAACATGTTTAAACAAACTGACTGATATTGAATCGGCACGACCCGATATATTCGACCAATCTAATTTATGTAACTATTTAAGGGTCATCTTCTACAGGATATGTTTGAAAATTTATATTTTTACTGTTATATAGATGGGTCAACAAACGGTTTACACGACCCATTAATGAATTGTTAAACAGGTTGAGCTATTCGACACGAATCCGATTAAGCTAAACACAAACCTACTTGAATTCTTGTAGTGTCACGTGTCATGACTCCAATTGCCAGCCCTACATTTTGCCGTAATTGTAAGGACTAATATATTACCTGAATACCATCAAGGGCTCGCATATTGCTATCGAAAAACACAGTGTTGTGATTTGCATAACGATCAGAAGGATCAATGCCTTCAAATCTCTGAGGGAACTGAATGTAGCAAATGTCTTCACCTCCTCTATCCATCATGAAGCACATTCCTTCCCGGACAGCTTTGTAGTTATAAATGTAGTGATCACAATCAAAGTTGAGAATAAATGGACCATTGGACAAAACGGCCGATGCCCGAACCAAACAATTCATGGCTCCGGCTTTCTTGTTATGATCATACCCAGGACGCTTCTCACGCGAAACGTACACAAACATCGGGAGGCGAATGTCCACGTCGGTAAAGTCTATTAAGCTGTCTTCGCCCCCGCCGGTTAGAGGGTCACAGCTCGGAGGCTTCAGCATCACCTGCGAGACATTTCGTTTAGTTGCATTAAACAACGTCTAAACAAATAGACTAACAAAACTATATAGGAGTTTCTACTCATTCCATTAGTTTTTTTTTTAATGATATGTACAGAACAATTTTATGCTACATGGGGCAAAAAATACATGGTCATTTCCTGAACCGTCCTATGAAGTCTTCAATGTTGAATAATTTTCAAATTTTTAAATTCTAATGCTGAAATCTGAAAAAAAAACAAAAAAAAAAAAAAAAAAAAAAAAAAAATCTTTTATTTTCCATTGTTGAAGAAAAGTTGCTCGTGCTATAGTTAAAGTTTGAGAAGAAGAAGGCGATGATAACGTATTTACTCTTGTATCTCCATGATCATGTAAGAGATACTAATTAACTTGTTATAAGGATACTGTTGACATTTCATGCATAACTAACTTACTGAAAAAGAAAAGAGGACACTCATTATGAGACAAAAATTCAAGAGAAACAAGACATTTATTTTGGGATGGAGCGGGTACTTTAGTACCTGGAGAATTCCGGGATGATCACCTTTAGCGTGATCGCGGGCAGAGGTGGACCAAGTACCGGGCCAATGGGTTCCATCGGCCATCCAGGTAGCCTTTGGGACTTTAATTGGCTCGGTAACTTCCTTTTCACTTTCTCTCATCTGTCTCATTGACTTCATCTCCTCTCGTGCATTGAATGCATCCGATCGCCTCCTGATAGAATCAGGAAGCCCGTTGATCCTCACCTTAAACTCATCGTATTCCCTCTTGACCTTCCTCCTATCCTTGACAAAATCAGGACTTTTCTGTTTCTTGGTCGGGTCAATTTTCAACCCGAAATAGGTATCAGGGTTCCTTGCCTCAATCTTATGTTTCCGACAAAACGGGACCCACAGCTCTGCAAAGCTGCACGCCTCTGCCATAGCCTCAAAGGTCAGGAGGGCGCCCCCGTCATCAGAAATGTAACAGGCAAGCTTCTCGACAGGATAATCAACGGCTAGAATTGACAATATGGTGTTGGCAGTGGTCAAGGGTGGTTCTTTCTCGGGATCCGCAGTGGACACAAAAACATCTACGCCAGGAAGATCAGAACGGCCAGTAGGGTTGTCGGGCGATGGCATGTCAAACTTGTCGTGCAAGGCTTGCAGGTCAACGGAACGGCCAATGGGGCAAACCTTGGGAATCTGATCAAGGATCCAAGAAAAAGCAAACCATACTTCACAAATCACTGACATAAGCCACAACCATATTGCATCAGGATTTGGATGGGTCAGTCTCCAATGCAAGAAGAATACTAGCACCACTCCTCTAAGCACTATAAACAATCTGAAAAAGAAAAAAGAAATCATGCATCAAATCAAATGTTACTCTGTTTCAAAATAAAACTTACGCTAGAAACTTGAAGACGTTGTGCTCACTCTGTTTCAAAATAAATGTTACTCCATCTCTCTCAAAATGGGTGTCTCCTTTCCCTTTTTAGTAAGTTAGTTATGCATGAATTGTCAATACACAATCATGAGGATACAGAGTAATTGTACCACAGTAACTAATTCTCTTTATTTTTTGGTTATATATTTCCAGATCCCCTGGACTGTCTTTTTTTTCTATGTTACCCCCTGC
>JAYMTH010003591.1:0-10724 GCA_036897465.1 Pelargonium australe | reverse complement strand
TGTTAAAAATTACCAATAATTCTATAACATTGACAGGATACTATCTGATGGAAAATTCCTAGCAGCCTCATCAAGGCCACAAAAGCATACCAAATAATCAGTAATGCACTCATACAATTCTAATTTAATACGAAAAATTCTTCATTAACCTAAAATCAGATGACCACATGTCTATTGACACGATAGCATTAAGTATCCTATTAAACTAAGAAGCCACAGTTCGATCGCATATGCTTTCCATTCCTTGAATATTGCTTGCCGGATATGTATTCATATCAGTAACTCCATTGATTGTCCCAAAAGCCAACAAGTGGAGATAGAATCGTGTAATCCAGCAAATGGAAATGGAATCAGGGACCAACTCTAACTAATTCCTCCTCTTTCTATCAAGGAGAGCAATCTTATGGAGACCTCCTACACAATCGTGCTTCTCATCTAATTCAGGTTTGATCACAATTTGGTGCTCCAACTTAATTCACATTGATACCATCATAAAGGGGAATATTGTTGCTCTACTAGACTCCTGGTCTTCTATAAACTGCAAGTGTTTGCTAGCAAATGCTTATGCTTCATTGAAACAAAAGCCAAAGCTCAGGGTTGAGTTACTCTCTGGTTTCCAGTTTCAATGGGAGGTGACTTCAGTACTATTTGTTATGCATCCGAGAACAATGGCTCCTCTTTCATTTTATCAGCAGCAACAAATTTCTCATCCTTAATTGAGGATTGCAAATCACTTGGTATTATCCAGGCTAAAAAGGCCAACAGAAAGGTTAGTTATTCAAAAAGTTGGGCTTGTTAGCTCAACATGGTCTTCCAAGATCTAAAGCAAGCACTCTTTTTCACTAGTGTGATGATCTTGTAGTAGCCAAAATAGTATTAACATTGTACATTTCGCTCTTGTTTCTTTAAGCCTTGGTATATGTATTTGCTTTCTTATTCATCTCTTAGGAATAATTAAGTTTTATTAATAAATGTTCTAATTGCTTATCAAAAAACAAAAGTTCTGAACCAAATATTTTTGTGTGGGAGTGTGTGAGAAGAAAACACATGCATGTAGATTTACAACAAGATTTTTTTCTTCTTTTTTATTTATCATATAAAACAAAATGAGGTGTGAGGTGTGTGAAGTGTGTGTGTGGTGGTGGGGTGGGGGGGAGTTGCAGATAATGGAAGTATGCAAATCAACTGAATGGGAATGCTCTGACCCAAGACGAGTAAAAATAAAAAGTAAAGTAAATAACATGAAGAAGAAAAAGAAAAAGAAATGTAAAACTCACTTTACAAGATATGTAAAATTTCTATGACAAAACTCATCCATAGGAATCTCCTCTTCTTTAGAATACCTGCAATATGATTAACAAGTTATAAACATATTTAAAAACATTGCTTAATGTAAAAACTAAATATGCTAACATGGAGAAAAATCCTGCAGATGAAATAGGATAATAGGATATATAATATCACATAGAAAATGTTGCATTACCAAGGAAGCTACACTTCCTGAAATTAATGATTAGTTATCTACTTTATTTTATTTACACCAACAGCTTAATCCAAAGTCAAACAAGCAATATCTTATCTATAAGATAACAATTTTCAAATCTTGTGCAGCCTTCAACTAAGATAATTAATAATAACCACATTCCACTTCATACAGTCGCTGAGGTCTCTACATTGATCACCTTGTCTTCATTGCACACTGACCTCAGTGTCAACCATTACGTACCTTGCACATCATTTATTTTTATTCTAGATATATGGTCAATGATTTGAAGTAATGCTAAAGTGTATTCTAAGAACTATCCATTCACAACAATCTGTTGAATGAGGATGGCCTAAACTCTAAAGGCACAACCTGGTATGCCTAGAGTATCCTACGGTTTTTGTATCAAACATTGAATCTCTTAAAAGGTGACAATCATTAAGAGATAAATACTACTACAAATTTAAGTAACAGTAAACAAGACCAAAAGAAGATACCTCCATGGAAAACCAACTTCGGAAAAGCGGGATATTCCATTCATGGCTGAGAACGTATCAATATGAACCCATTGTTCATCTGCACTGCTATGAAGCTGGCCTGTCAAGAAATTTGAAGATGATGGGGCCAAAAAAGAAATTCAAAAGTGTATGAAAAAAAAAAGAAACCAAAGGAAATATAAACTAAAAGATTCAGAGATACAAGGTTTTGGCAATCAACTATAATTTGTAGACAAACATGAGTAAGATCACCTCAAACTGTCTACAAGGCAACTCATAGAATCAAATACACCAAAGCAGGGAGAAACTTATTATACATATAAATTTCCACAGTTAACTTGGGCTTTCTCTTAAGTCTCAAGAGTACCAATTGCATCTCAAATTAGCTTTGAAATAACCCCTAAAATTGTCAATATCTGTCATCTAGGGCTTCTTTTGAATTCATGCAAGTGATGAAAAAAAAAATAACGTTAGCACCGCAAGGTCAACCCTAAATTATGGCTCGATATTCATAATGATAATGAACGAAAGAAAAATTAGAGCCATATAACAAGTGATATCTATACCACAAGTGAAGACAAGAAGCTTTTTAAGGTCCACGACAGGTATTGTAAACAACACTTAAAATCAGTGTATGAATGCATAATGTGAGAAAAAAGAAGAGGCTCACCAATTCGATGTAATTCTTTTAACGCATGGCCACTAGGATAATTCTCGGAGGATGCAGCAAAAGTTATGATGGTGCACCCTAGACTATAAATTAGATAATGAGTACAAACAGTGGAGATAAAGTCCTATCCCTAAAAAGCAAGATGACAAATTATCCACCTTATCAAAAGCAATCCCAGCATAATGATATACACCAGATTCCAAAAGGGCTTCTTCCTGTTATTGTATCTGTAACAATGGATGAGATATTATAGCACTTGTTAGCACTCTGTACAGGAAGGACAAAAAAAAGGTATTCAAGCAGTGTAATTGGTAAGTAACAAAAAGCGGACTCATACGAGAGAGTTAAACATGAGAAGTTGTAGAAACATTAGAGACACATTGCACCAATAAGAGCCATAATGTTGCATGAATATTTCACGATCCAAAAAAACAACAGTTTTTATTTTTCAAACTCAAAATCTTGCAGATTCTTAAACTTTCATAGTTTTTACTTTTGCATGAAAAATAATCACGTACACGGTAATTTTTTTTAAGGAGGTTTACTATGTAATTTGGAACACAAAATCTTGGAGAACCAAGAAACACACTGATAAGCAGAACAAGAATGAGGAAAGGGATGGATGGCATGACAAATAAAGGCAATCATCAGAAGCTTCAATAATATTAATGATTGATTCCTTCCAGAACATAATGGCCCAAAACATATTAGGACTCTCTCTCTCTCTCTCATAATAGTGGAAACAGCTGAGTATGTCCAAAAGTAGATAAGCCAGCTACAATGAATAAGTGATGGATACCAAAACAAGAGACAAAACCATCGTTTATTAAAAATTCCAAAACAAACTGATTACAATAGTGGTTAAAAGGGAATAAAATTAGCATACATTCTGGATGCTGCAGTTGCTGCAGATAAATTGAAGATTGGAACCGAACTAATAATGAAACGGAGCTCCTGCATCATGATAATACGTTATAACATATTTGTGTCAGATGAGCACTAAGTTCCCATTCCAAGAGTTCAGTTATACCTTGTGAGGAAGCTTAGAATAAAGTAAGATGAAGGCGAAAACTGGAAGGATAATCAATCGAACCCTTCTGTCTAGTACAGGCCCAAGCTGCAAGAAAGACAGTGTGTCATGTTAGAAGCTACGCAGATGAAGATGAACAGCTCCAAAAAATACTATACATTTAATTCATCAAGTCTCCAATCCCTATCTATCTGTTAGATTTACTAGTCAGGTCTGTGTAGCCTTAAACACTTGAAGCATCAGAACTTTATTCAGTTCACACACATACACATGCGCACAGAAACAACTCTTTGCACAGGAATGAAAAGAATTGTTTGCATCAGTGGCAGTATAAGTTTAGCCTATGAAATCTTTTGAAAGTTCGTCTGCTATTGTCTCCTATTCCCTCGAGTAACAACATATATATAAGTTTAGATAGCAGTTACGTAATGACAGATTTTTCCATGCATAGAACTAATGGAGATGGTAGTACATTAACAAAACGTGTAAATGCACATACTTCCACATAGCTCATATTTACAAGAATAAATTGATACAAGATAATATAGCGAAACGTCCTCAGCAGATGTTGATTTTGTTAAACATTTCCCTAACACCCATAAGCAATGTCATGTGACAGTGTAAAAGTAGAACTAACGTATACAAAAGCAAGATAGCATTTAAAAATACTATATTTTATTTTTGAAGTATATGCCGAAAAAACGCTGGATCATAAAAAAAATTAATGACACAAAATGTAAAAGCCAAACAACAATCAACAAAAAGTTATGGGAAAAAAAGAAAGCATCATTGCATAAGTATTAATTTAGCTTCCTAGTTTTGGGATGTATGCATTTGTGGAAGTATCCCACTTTGAAAGAATGTGAAATTAAAAATACTAGTTGGACCCTGCACCTTTTAGCTTAAGCTTTTGGGTTGGGGTAAAACTTAACATGAATAAGAGCTTATTTAATTTTCCTCCTACGTAGCCCATAGAGTCTGTTGTTTTGTCCAGATGCACATGAGGAGTTGGAAGTATCTCAAATTGAAAGATCATAAAGTTAGAGACCACTTTATATGCCAGTTGGGTTGGAGTAAAGTTTAACAGCATTGTTCAGTCATAAATCATACAAATACACTGCATATAGAGTGAGTGGCCCATGCCACAGAAGACATCATCATAAAATAAAGTTGAAGCTCCAATGTTGGAAGATAGTATGTAATGCACAACTGTGTTGACTACATGAAGAGGAATGTGAAGATTGTTGTGTTTTCATAACTTCAAATACTCACCAGAGAAAGAGGATATGCAGCAAGCAATGAGCGGGGGAGTGCTGAAGTGAAGTACCAATGGAAGGGATGCGTCTAGCAAAGATATGTTAAGGAGAACAGCATAATCAAAATGAAGACTACAAAATCGCATTAAGAAAAAATAAGATATACCAGCTTCAGTGCACACCTAATAACATGCCGATAGATACTCAAGCTTCATATTTCCTTTATGAAGGAGGCTAGCTAATAAACATATTTTTGTCTAGCACTTGAACTCCTCACACTAATAGTAACCAATCTGATCGCCCCAAAATAACACAAGTCAATTAAAGTATAACAATTCTTAGAACTTCCTCTATCTTGCACAAAAACAAATACGATATAGAACATTTAGTATTTATAGATATCCATAGAACGATTAATCAAAGTAACTATCCCATCCATAAACTAATTGCAATACTAGGCAGATCTCATCTCCCACTACAAAAATAAAAGAGATTTAGGGTTTGATTAAATCGCACTTAACAACCCCTATCCCCCAAAAGTTGCTACATATATCATCAATATGAAGAATGTGCTACTAATACTAGTTTTTTTTACCCCCATAGAGTAGTAGTAGGAATGTCAGCAAGCCCGGGTTTGTCTTGTGCTTAAGTTTATGTGACCCCCAAGCTGGAGCAAACACACTGGTGAATTACAAACTAGGAAAGTAACGTTGTAAGGTTGCACAGATTCGACATTCAATCTGAGATTATAACTGGCAAATACAGCATGACAACAGACAATAGAGAGTCAATGGTTTGCAATCTATGGGTTTCAATCATATACTTTATCAAGATAAAAAAGTTACCAGATAACCGGCATAGTTTGAGTTTCATGGAGCTCACTATTTATCGGGACTGAGTATGAAATGCAAAGATAACTCCCACATTTTCTACTGTTGATATTCAGTTAAATTACTATATAAAATACAAAATAAGTTCAAAAACACAGAAAAATACACAAGACAAATTCATTTAGAAAGGATACACCCCACTCAGAACTTCGATTCAGAACAGAGTTGAACCAAAAAACTTCAAATTCAGGCCACACCAACCGCTTCCACATAATTGAGTCAATCAAGATAGTAAGACCTGCAGTAAGGAGAATATGATTACTATACTGTTATTTAAGGAATTGTTATTGTAATATACTTCCACATAACAATTATAGTGCAACGTGACAAACGTAACAGAATCACCAACCTATGCAAAGCAGTGCAGCCCAAATGCAGCTTTTAAATGCTTTCCACAGTGAGATCGATTGGGTCTGTCCGTGATAAAAGGTTATTATGGGTGTGAGGCATGACTTCTTATATTTTAAAAAATTGTATTAACAATAAACATATGTACAGAGAGAACAAGAAACATAAATTCTAAGAGCCTACCCTTAATTGCTCTGAAGAATTTTCCACGACACTCAACTACCCTTAAGTTTACACTTCGCACACCCCCATTACGTTAATTTTAACTGAATATTCTAGTACATTTATACAACTACCTTTTTGCCCTTGACGTTATTTCTTAAAATAATTTTTCCACTCACTCACTCTTCTTATCCTTATTATTCCCTATATCTTTCCACTGTTCAGCTTTGTAGATATAGCTCTAAGCTTACTACATGTATGCCATCCAGTTCCTATACCAAACAGTACAAGTACAATGTTTTGTTTTACTTTTTTTTTTTTTAATAGATCACTCTTGAAGAAAATATCTAAAAGAAATTAGCAGAATTTTATTGCGGTGGCAATCTTCTAATTCGTATACATTACATTTGTCTTTATTACTTCTAGAAATGCTATGTAAAATTAGTGACAAAAAAGTGTTAACTCAGTGTCTTGCACACGTTAGTAATATAAGAAACTAAAATGATGACAAAGTCATAAATTAACAGTAGTACCAAACATCTTACCAATAAAAACTCCAAGCCAAGAGGGCAAAGAAGTAGCAGTATATCACATCTAAAGATGATGGTGGAGAAAATCTGGTCATCAATAAACATGGTTATTAGAGACTTCAGTTAGTTATGCTGTTATACATGTTGGATGATACATGTGAAAAAAATATGATTATTGCTGAATAAATATGTACATGTTCTACACTACTATCCACATAAAATAGATGACTAGACAAAATCATAAAGAAAGTTGCTCAAAGGACTTCATAAGTTGTATATGCATGAACCAGAACATAAGAATTAGAATATGCAATAGCTCACAGTATTTTATTGTTTTGTCATTCTAATGTTAATGCAAGAGAAGAAAAAAAATGGGAATTGCGTGTTACCATTGAGGTTCGGAATGCATTTGTACTTGTGATAAGAGTAAATGACCAGATGGTGTTTACTCAAATATTTGACATGCAAACATATATTGTCAGTCTAGTCCTATTTATAACATTGTCAATCAAGCATGATTTGCTCATTTCCTTCTTTCTTATTTTTCTCAAGTCTTCTCTATTTCATTCAATCACAACTCATTTGGCTTTCCTTTCAGAAGTGTATTGAATACGATTAAAATTAATTGTCCCATTTAGCAATATATTACTTTGAGAAAGACTGCAAATGTGTTCAGTCTGATTGCTTGAGTAACCAGAACCACTGTAGAGCGTGGGATGCCCCAGTAAGCTAAATTGGAATACAACAACCAAGTAAGAATCGGGTACAGGCTCCCACCCTCTGTGAAGCACTGACACTCTCCTAGTAGAGTGTGGGGTTCAACACACGAATCGGACACGACATGCTTTCAACATTTGTCCAACATGTGAATTGATAAATGAAATTTTAAAATTAAACTCAACATGCTTTAGACACGCCGCGACACACTCGCACATTTTTTAATAAATATTTTCTTTTCCAAATAAGTCCCTATGCTATTCTGAGCATAGATTTTAATAACGTGGTCAATTACTATTTGTTTGTGGGATATTTGTTTAGTTTGAACTTTATAAAAATGGGATGTGATGAGTTGGTTTACTTATTTGATTTGCATTTATGTTAATGACTTTTACTAGCTTATTTAATTTGATTGTTTGTACGAAATGAATTTGTTTACTTCCAAAATATAAATTTTAATTTGACATGCTGTTGAGTTTAATTTCAAATTTATCACCTTTAATACATATAATTTATTATATATGAAAAATATATTTTTATTTCAATTAGCATGTCGTATCGTGTTGTATGTTTTTTTTAAATGTCGAATTGCATGTCTTCATCCCATCGTGAATTGTGTCGCGAGTCGGTATTGATGCAACAATGCAACATAGCCCACCCAATGTGCCCTGGTATGCACCCATCCTTCTTTAAAGCAGCTTGCAGAGAGTAAGGCTTACAGTCGGCATGTGTCCGTACAAATATGATACCTAGAATGTTTTACTCGGGTGGGTTGCCATTCCATTTTACAAGGAGTCCTTACTATATTCTTTCCTATACTTATGGCGCAAACAATCACATTTCTGGTTTCATTCCACCAAAATATAATGCTTTGACAACTACCCTACAGCAAAAGGAGACGAAACTTATTGCAAGGTTGTTCCAACTTATTAAAGATACATGACATGAGAATGGAGTAAGCCTAGTTAATGATGAGTGTACTAATGCTCCAAGAAGACCACTTATTTACTATGATGCACCAATACACCTTTCATCCTTGCGTTTCTGTATTTAATACTTATGCAGTACAGGTGTATTTAAATACACCAAAAATACATACGAAATACGACATTTTGCATATTTACGTAATTAAAATTGAAAACATTATTAGTAGCATATTCATAAAATAGTGTATTCAAACTTTATATTCATACATGTTGCCTCTAATTCCAACCCTTCATCTATCCGTCGTTGTATGATCATTCTGTACTTTCTTCGAGCCAAGGATGCAGTCGCTTGTAGGATTGCAACTCTTTGTCGAATTTCAAATTTGTTACGTGCGATGCAAATACAATTTGCAGTTTAAGATTCCAAAGTTATAGTTCATACTTTATACTGAAATTGAATTGTGGATATTGGTGTTTGATTAGAATTCAACTTAAATTTAATTAATTCATTCATTCATTCATTTAATTATTTAAATAATTATATTAGTGAGTTTCAAAAAAATAGTTATCTTAGTGATTTATACTATATTATAGAAAGTATATCTGTATATGTATTTACATTATTCTTACACAGCATATTGTGACCTATCGTATTCTAAATTTTCTTAAAAGTTGCATATGCCGTATTCGTATTGTATTGTATCACATATTCTGTATTTGTGCATCATACCTTGTTAATTCCATGGCTACATCTAAGGGAGGTATCTTCTTGAAAGTTATTAATGGTTCAAAAATTACAATGACATGCATAGCATAGTAGGTTTGTTATCTTCCAAAGCTAATGTGTGGGGCTAGTTAAGTAGTTTAAGTCATAACTAACAAATCTATAGTGTGTAAGTGGCAGCTGGAGATAATGTAGGATATAGGTAGCCGGCTGTTTTGTCACTCATTTTGTTACCGTCTCCAAACAAATTATTATCAAGAGAAAATGTAGACATTGAAGAACAAGACCAAGGGAAAATATTAGAGGCTTTCACGTGCAGTATAACCAACATTTAGTATTGCACCACCAATGCGAAATATTAAAACTTAAGCAATTTAGGTTGACATACCAGACAATTCAATGCTGCATATAAATTTCCCTTCAACCAATAGCCATATGCAAAGTTGACTGCATTAAAAAGAGAAACAAGATTAACAGCATCGACCTTGAACTGAACGGGTTCAAAGATCGTGAGTAAGTAATATTTACCAATAAGAAGAAAAGTCATTTTGTATCTTAATGTATCTTAAAATGAGAAGTAGCTGAGAATGGCAAGGAAGGCATAACAAGCACTACCAGCCATTTTGTGATAGTCTAAGGTAAACAAAAAAAGAATACAATGTATTCATCTTCGTCTTGCACCCAATGATTTAAAAACTGGACCGACCCGGCAGGTTCGCCCGGTTCAACCGGTAACCGGTGGTGTGACCGGTCTGGGTCATGAAGAACCCGGAGATATTGGTCAAAACCGGTCAAACCCGGTGACCGGTACAACCGGTCCGGTGAAAAATGTTTGAAAGTTAAGATTGGGCTGGTCTTTTTCATGGTGGACTGGTCTTTTTTTAGTTGGGCCCATAGAAGAAAAGAAGAGATGGCCCATTGAAGAAAAGAAAAGATGGCCCAAATGTAAGAAAATACAAATAAATTACAAACAAACCCTACTTCTTCTTCTTCACTTCTTTTCCGCCGTCAAGACTCAACTCTCAAGCATACAAAGTTCAATAGTTTTAACCCATCTTTCTCATGTCTTGTAACTTGCTTTGGAAGATGGAGAGTAAAAGGAGACTTATTTATTGAGGAGGATGATGAAGGTATCAAAGTGTAAGGATTTAGGTACACTGGAGTTGCTTTGGTTGATGGTCTTTTTGCGATGCTTTGCCGGTGATAGTTGATGCTACGACGAAGATTGATTTTTTTTTATTTTATTTTTTACAGAGAGATTGATGTTGTTTGGCTTAGACATTTGGTTAAGGATAGCTCACTAATTTGATGTGGGTGAACTTTAGGTTTATTTTGGATGTACTCATACATAAACATTATATACATAATTTAATATTAACAACCGATCCGCCCGGTCAACCCGGTCCGCCCGGTCAACCCGGTCCGCCCGGTCAACCCGGTCCGCCCGGTCAACCCGGTGACCTGACCGGTTCGACCTCCGGGCCTGATTGT
>JAYMTH010003590.1:0-10726 GCA_036897465.1 Pelargonium australe | reverse complement strand
ATTATGATATATACATATGAAGTAGAAAAATTATCATGAATTATGCCTATGCCCAGTGGTCAAGTTCTCCAATGCTAACATAGAGGTTCTGTGTTCTATGTACCGATCGATGTTGAGTATGTTCTAAAGACTTTTTTATTAAGAAAATTGCTCGTAGTACGCAAAAAATTGACCAAAAACCGCTACTATCAAATATAATAACAACAAAAAACGAACTAAATTTAAGGTCGACGAATCAAATTTTTTTTTTTGCCTACCCTATGCTTCCATGTCGGCTCCGCCACTACTTCCAGACTATTCTATTGGTTTCAACTAAAAATGAAATGGCTTAAATTGTTGTCTCTTTTGTATTGCCATTTTTCGTTTCGATTTAGTCTCTAATTAGAGTTTAGTCTGTTTTGAATTACAATTCTCATTTTTCTAATAATTAGACTTACATTACAAGTTTTACTCGATTTTAATGTGACACGCCATCATGTCACCTATGATTATAGACTACGTTGACAAAAAATAGCATCATGTTCTTACTATTATAAATGGAACGACAATGTTTCATTCTTGTGTTTTAAGGTAGAATCATCAAAACATCATTGTTTTGAGAGTGATTTCCTCAAAAAGAAAAAGAAAAAAAAAACACTTTCGTTCTATCCATCACAACTTAAGACAAACATGGACTAAAATTTTACTTAGCGTGATAATGACGTGAAACTCTAAACTGACGTGCCAAAAAACCCGAATAAAAGTGATATTAATAAAATCACTTAACTAATGAAAAAATATGTAGTATTTGATTTAAAAAGAAATGGTGGGCCCAAGTTCGTGAAGTCCATTGTTGCAAAACGAGTGGAGCGACCGGTCGCCAACACAAATGACAACCCAACGCCTTGTTGAGTGTATGTCAGGAATCTTCCTTGCTCCAATATTATTTTTGTTTTTATTAATTCCCTTTTTTCCTCACTATTTAAATAAATACAAAATACAATTTAGATTTGAATTTCAAACTCGGCGTTCCGCTGGCAGTAATATTAACGAGTCAACGTCCACATGACTCACTTCTCCAACGCGCTGCTCCTCACTCCCGCCGGCCCCATTACTAATTACTTCACTATTCTAAACGCTGTCGTATAGTGCCCCGTTCCACACGCTCCACTCTTCTCTTAAAAGCCTTCTCCTCCATCATTTCTTCTTCATTCCCTTTTCATCTTTTTTTTTCTCTCAATCGCTCGCCGCCGGATTTGAAATACTCTCCGGCAATTTGGTCTGAATCAGATCTGGTCTGTTTTTTTTTTTTTTTTAAGTTCGAGGATCTGTTCTTTATGGCTGCTGTTACGACGTCGTATTGGTGCTACAGCTGCACTCGGTTCGTCCGCGTTTGGGCTCTAGAGAACGTCTCGTGTCCGTACTGCGAAGGTGGGTTTCTCGAAGAAATCGAGACCGCTCCGGTCCCGGAATCGGAGGCGGATGCTCTATCCGACAGCCACCACCACCACCACCACCGATTTCCTGCTATGTACATGTTTGGAAACGCTCGTCAAGATTCCGATCGGAGCTCCGGCATGAGGTTCCGCCGTAGAAGGAGCAACAACAGCGGCGACAGGTCTCCGTTTAACCCCGTCATCGTCCTCCGAGGCGGAGCTGCTGCGGAGGCCGGGGAGACCGAGAGGAACAGTTTTGAATTGTACTACGACGACGGCGCCGGATCCGGACTCAGGCCTATGCCGCCGACTATGTCGGAGTTTCTAATGGGGTCCGGATTCGACCGGCTGCTGGACCAGCTCAACCAGATCGAAATCAACGGGATTGGGAGACCGGACCACCCGCCGGCGTCGAAAGCGGCGGTGGAATCAATGCCGACGATCGACATCACCGAGAGCCACGTCAGCTCCGAATCGCACTGCGCCGTATGTAAAGAAGCCTTCGAGCTGGGATCGGAGGCTCGGGAGATGCCGTGCAAGCACATCTACCACCCGGATTGCATCCTCCCATGGCTCTCGCTTCACAATTCCTGCCCCGTGTGCCGCCACGAACTCCCCACGGACACCTCGGAGGAGCCGCAGGCCGGTGTCGACGAGGAGACCGTCGGATTGACCATATGGAGACTCCCCGGCGGCGGGTTCGCGGTGGGGAGGTTCTCCGGCGGGAGGAGAGGCGCCGGGGAGAGAGAATTGCCTGTGGTGTTCACAGAAATGGACGGCGGGTTCAATTCCAACGGAGCTCCGAGGAGAATCTCATGGGTTTCGAGAAGGAGCAGCCGAGGAAGACGAGGCGGTTTTGGCCGGGCGTTTCGTAATTTGTTCTCATTCTTTAGAAGACCCAGTAGCAATAGATCTCCGGATTCTTCCATTGATACGACGTCGTCGATTGCTGAAACAGCAGCCCAGAACGGGTCAATGAGTAGGAGTCACAGCCACTCTGTGTTCAGTAGATTTGTCCGTAGCCGTAACAGTAGCAGAGGCCTAGTTCTTGAAGATCACGGTCTAATTAATGGGAGGTAGCGATAGGTAGAAGAAGAAGAATCAAATTTATTTGTTATATTTTTATTCGAAACATACCTGTAGGCAAATTAAAGACCATTTTTCAGTTTCATTGTACATATACAATTAGCGTTTCGTGAATGGAACTTGTAAAATTGCTTTGACAATTTTGAGCAGGTTAATTTTTCGTACTTATCAGACATAAACTGTGCGAATTTGTGTTCGTGTGACAAATCCGACTTTTCAAGGCTTGTCGAGAAAGACAATATTTTCCTTGTTGCCCACTTCTAGAATAGGAATGAAGGAGCATCGTTTCGAGCATGTGCCCAAATGTGAGGTTGCTTAGAATGTGCACAAATCACTGTCACAAGCAAGCACTAGGTGGTTACTTTGACCGATTGAGGTTGTATTCAGATTGGTTTCGAGCAACGTTTTGTTTGGTACTATTACTTAAATTAGAATGAGTTGGCCAAGTTTTGGTCATCCAAAATGCTAATATTAGATATTGAACCCAACCACACATAAATGGTAATCAAATTTAGATTAGGCCTATCCTTATTAAGAGATATGCATATTTGTCATGATTAACACACACATTAGCTTCCAAATCACAGCACTAGAGGGTATGGTTCAAAATCATTCATTAAAACTTAAAAGGCAAAGCAAAGCTGAAATGAGCCTAGAAAAAGCAATCAGTACGTGGCCCAAAATCTGAAAGACCTAGCAAGCTAGGCTCTTGCCAATCGTATCAGTGATTCAGCGACAACTGTAAATGCACTCGAGCTTTAGCTTTGGCTTTTGGATTGAATGCAATTACAAATGGAGGTTGGTGATTTCACTTTGTCTCCTTATGCCGACCACAGCCCCATACGATTCTGCTATTGCTAATGGGTTTGCTTTTAGGTCTCGAAATTTCAGTTTTAATTTTTGATGGTTATACGTTTTTCAATAATAAAAAACACACCCGCAACATTTAATTAGTGTAGAAGCAAAATGATTATCATTTATCACATAAATAAATATAATTATTGTTACAAATTTCGAACTTGAGAATTCAAACAGAATAAAAAACCCTTCAACCATTTATCCAAATCTGTCCCGTTGAAAGCCAGTAAAATAATTGAACTGTGAGTAGTGTAATGTAAGGTAAAACATGCATGTTATGTGAAGTCGTGGCAGCGGTTTGATTATAAGGAGGTCCACGTGTCGGCTTCTGGAGGTCTCCAGTGCTAAAATTGGTTTCCGAATTCCACAAAATCAAGAAAAAAAAAAAAATGTAAAATCCAACGGTTCGGACAAGAAGGTGGAGAGAGAGAGAGAGAGATTGCGATTTCGGGGTTTGTGTTTGTTGATCTGTTGTTAGAGCTTCAACATCACGAGCTCCATTTCTTCTCCTTCTTCACTTCGAGCTCGTCCTATTTCAAGCAATGGAGGCGCTTTTTCCTTGATTCTCGCTCTTCTTTCGCCTAATTTTTCTACTCACTGTAAGTCCTCTACTAAACGTATGGGTTGTCATCAATTTCAGCGCATTAGTGTGTGTTTGGATGCTGAGAACTTCTCCGAGAAAATGCTGGTAGACCCCTTTTTACTGTGCTGATCAAACTTGCTGTTTAAGCCAAATTGGGACAGTAGTTGCTATTATGGTTAAATCGTGATCGTTCTTTGCATGTTTCGTTCTGCATTTCAGAGCGTGAAAACTGAAATGAGGGTTTCTTAGTGATGGATCATGTAGTGTTTTATTAGGGTTTGTGTTTTTTATGGTTCGATTCCGAGAAATTGAGGGAAAATTTTGTTTTTTGGCTCAATTACGTGTTTATTTCCAATTCGCTTCGCATGAATGGTTGGAATTTGTATTTTCTCGAGGTTTGGTTCTTGTTTAAATGTAAAATGTGTTATTTAACAGATAAATGAAGGTTTCGTTCAATGTTTCTGCTGCTTGTGACAATTTTGCCTTTTATATGGTGGCTGAGATTCTGAGAATTATTCTACTATGGTGGCTGCCTACTAAAATAGAGGCAGGACTGAGCAGGGCTATATTTAATTCTTGGGTGGACTGCTTCCCTGTGGGTGTATTTAAACAATTGGTTAATTAATAAAGTATTTTGGGTTGAAAGGTTGTGGGAAGTCATACTTAAAAATGCTGATCAGAATTAGCTTTGTGTTTGGTACATCAGTTTATTCGTACTTTGAATCCTTGCTAAATAACAATTTGACCTTTGATTGTATTCAAAACAATGACTCCTAAGTTCTATACATATAGGGTTCTCACTTTAGATTTCAATGTATCAGTAAAAATGCTACTTCTTTCCTTCATATGTATTTGGTTTTTCTTTAGGTGATACATTATAATTGACTTATGCTCCTTGATCATCTATTCAGACTTAGACAAGACGGTAAGATTGGTTTGTTTATTGCTTTTGCTTTCATATCGAAAAGGAGGATTATATATGATGATTTGAATGTGGCATGGCACTAATTATCTTCTTTGTGGGTTCATTCCTCGGGTGGTTCTGACCCATTAAATATGTTCATTTTTGTGGCTACAGTTTGGGAGCAGATGAAGGCTTGCCTCATTGTGAGTCGTCATCAAGTGGACATATGTTAAGATACATGTATTAAATCTAATACAATACTAATAATTGTTTCTTCATGTGGAAGTATAGAAATCATTGATTATTCTCTGCATGTATCACATGCCATTATTTGTTTTTACGTTGGAGCAGGAAAGATTGATGGCGTGATTTCCTTATCTCTACGACTCTAATGATCTTGTGCCTGTATTTTTTATTTTTTTTATTTTTTTTGCTTGTCATAGTATGGATTATGGGAGCCCTAAATAAATTTGAGTTTAGAAATATACGTTGGTCCTAAATAAATATAGTTTTGATTTAATTTGCTCAGTGGAAGTGTGCAATTGATTATGATAAAGTGCACCTTAAGTAATACAAGATTCCCACTTGAGTTCAGCTGGCAGATGATCTCAAAATTTTCATTGTCCGTATTAACTCTAACTGCTATGATTTGAGATAAAAGTTTTTTTATGTGATGGGCATAATTCTTCATCACTGATTAATATTCTGAGGATTCTACTTTCACCATTTTGATTTTTTTTTTTTTTCTGGTACCTATGTCAAATTGTTTTTATTTTGTTTATATTTATGAGGAATTTTAACTTGTCTCTCCGTGGAAGGTGTTGTGTTGTGCTGATCATTTATAGCTATTATTTTTTTATGCCATTTTATGTTCTGGAGCATTGTTGACGCATAACTTAATAGTGTTAAACTTTTCTTATACCTATAAATATATTCAGTCGTGTAATGTAAAGACTGCATTCCCTACATCAGAACTTGTGAATTCATAATGTTTTGATAATTTATTTCCCATTTTCTTCTTTTATACCTTTACAAGTACGTATTGTGAAACAGACATTGCAAAAGAGGACATTTTTAAGAACTCTTGCAGCCATGAGTTTTTCCTTTCGAGGGAGCCGAGGAGATATTGAAAGTGGATTTTCAGGATATATTCCTGAACGACCTGCAGTGGTAAGCTCATTATTGTGTGTCAGTGTGTTCGGTTGTGCGTCTTCACCCTGTTCAGAATGTGTAATGTAATGAAATGCTTATTTCCATGCTTTTGTTTCTTGTTGCTTTTGCCATCAGCATATTCATGCAACTCGACCAGTTAATACAAATTCACTAGCTTTTCTTGTCACAGGTAATGTGTCTAATTCTTTGTGTATCTTACTTTCCTTCCACTTTCTGATCATCATGGATCATATGTTAATCTTATGGTATTCTTGTCTCTTCAGCAGTTCTTTTGCTGTTCATGATTTTGAACTCTCACCAGATGTCACCAAACTTTCTGGTATTTCTCACTGAGAATCAAATGTGTTTTTGTAAGTGTTTCTAATCAATGAAGTGCATATCAATGACGAGGTTATACTTGTGCCTTTCTACGCAGCTTTGGTTGGTTGTGGGTGTTTTTTTGATGGCCACAAGCCTAAGGATGTATGCAACTTGCCAACAACTGCAAGCTCAAGCCCGAGCTCATGCTGCAGCTGCTAGAGGTTTTCTTGGTCAAACTGAGTTCCGCTTGCATGTCCCACCCTCGATAGCATTTGCAACAAGAGGGCGCCTGCAAGGACTGAGACTTCAGCTTGCACTTCTTGATCGTGAATTTGATGATCTAGGTAGGATCTTCTGTTAATTTGTACATTACATATGGAGCTACATTGTGGAATTTTAAGATGCACTTACATCTACTTAAGATACTGGTTCTTGTATAGGTGGGTTCTTTTGTAATAGTTTATTTTCCCAACTCTGCTGCAGATTATGATGCTTTGAGAGCATTGGACTCAGATAATTCTTCCACAACTCATTCGATGAGTGAAGAAGAGATAAATGCCTTACCTGTGCATAAATACAAGGCCATAGGCTCCCAGAAGTAAGCTGAAAGCCTCTTTAATGAACGATAACTTATTTTCTGTTTTCGTAACCTTTTGTTTATGTAGTTAATTGAGAAGAGGAGTTTGTTGTTGCTCTTAAGAGTGTTAAATATTAGTGGTCTTTTGTCTGAGAGCGCCAGATCTTTGGGAATATAGAAAATCCACTCTTAGTCCTCTCTGAGTCTATTGAATAGCCATTCTCTATTTGCCTATGACACTTGAATTGCCTTAAGTTTATTGGCTTTGATCGGTAGCCCACTCTTAGTACTCTACAAGTATATTATTAAATTGTGATTCTCTATTAGCCTAGGACACTTTTAGTGCTTGCAATTGTTGAAACTTAGAAAACTAGTTTAACAAATATAGTAAGTTTTAGTGTCTTGAGATATCATAGATTCACTATTCTAGTTAGTAGACAAGTTTGTAGAGAAATAGATCTTGACTAGTCATATTGGAATAGTTACTCGTTTGGGTACATGCCCAATGAAAATATGACTGTTTTGGTTTGTTCCTACAGTGAAGGATCTATGGATCAAGAGGCGTCGTCTTCTTCAGCCTCAGCTGAGGTAATCATTTTCTTCTTTTTATTCCTTTCCTAATTGTTTTGTAGTTTTTCTTCATGTAAATGTTGTGTATGTGGATGGTTTTGATTGATTTCTCTCTGTTATACATGCAGACAAAGCGAGACACAAAAAAGGTAGATTTGAGCACAAAAGTACCACGGGACGAACTGACATGCAGCATTTGCTTGGAGCAAGTCAACAGTGGGGAGATTGTCCGTAGCTTGCCATGTCTACACCAGGTTCGAAGCTTATCCACAACTTAAAAGATGATGTCTTGGTTGTAGAATCACAACATTTCAGATTCACATTACTGTCTTCAACTTGTCAAGTTGCAATCATAGTGTTTTTTCCAACTCGATGTCTTTACATGGACAATGGGCATGTTTTGCAGTTCCACGCCAACTGCATCGATACGTGGCTCCGACAGCAAGGCACATGTCCTGTGTGTAAATTCCAGGTGGGTGGGTCAGGATGGCATGAAAATCAGGAGAATGGATCAGATGGTTCAGACATTGTGTAATGTAATCACTCTGCTAATACCATAACAAAACTTGTTGGATTGAAACAGTGTATTTTTGGGGTCCTTCGGCCACTAGGACAACAGTATTTGTAACAAATAATAAAATTTAGGACTCCACCAAGCCTATGGGCCTTGGGTTTTAATTGTTTTGGGCCGGGCCTCTAGCATTACAAGTATCTTTGGGAATTGAATCCGAGCCGGATCGGATTTGAATTTGTGTTTATAAATCTAATCGACCCCTAATTAGTAATTACAAGTTATTCATTGACCAATCCTGAGTGCATTGTTTTGGTATTTGCAGTACAAGAATGCAAGTACAATCATACAAACATAAAAGTCAAAGCCCAAAGCTGTACTACATACCGAAACGATAAAATTTTCTTGATTTTAAGAATAATTAACTAACTAATATAACTAATCGAACAAAAATTGTCCAAACAGTAGTAGAAATTTAATCGCATCTAGCTACAAAATCCATGGCTTTCAAGTCAACCACTCTGTTCATCTCTCTCCTCCTCCTTCAACTACTTCCATTTTCTTTATCCCACGGTGGCTCCGGCGACGAGGACAGCAACGGCGGCGACCACGCTGATCATGAGTTGAATGTAAAAGGGTTAATATTGGTGAAGATATGGTGCTTGATCATTCTCCTGGTGACCACCTTCGCCGGCGGCGTCTCCCCGTACTTTTTCCGGTGGAACGAGAGCTTCCTTGTTCTGGGAACTCAGTTCGCCGGCGGGGTGTTTCTGGGCACGTCGTTGATGCATTTCTTGAGCGATTCGAACGAGACTTTTGAAGATCTGACCGCCAAGCCCTACCCTTTCGCTTTCATGTTAGCATCTGCTGGTTATCTTCTCACCATGCTCGGAGATTGTGCTGTGCTGTTCGTCACCAAGAGCAGCAACAGAGAAGTTAAAATCGAAGTGGCTAAAGAAGAAGGAAATGTAATCGCTGCTCATCATGAAGACGATCGTGATCATCAAGAGAGTAGCATGGTTGATGTCAGTCCTGTTTTCCTCAAGACGACGTCGTTTAGTGACACCATACTGCTCATTTTAGCTCTCTGTTTTCACTCTGTTTTTGAGGGCATAGCCGTTGGAGTTGCAGGTAATATATATACACACACATCTTACATCTATAGCAACGTTACATTTTAATCTATACTCAATTTGATATTTATCCCAGTTTGGTCCAAAAACTATACATAACGTTCTAATTTAGTTCTTTAACGTCACGTTGTTCGAACTGGTTCAACTTTTAGCAGTACAGTCATATTAGATAATTAAATTTACGAATAATACTAACTTAGAACAAAACAGTATAACCTAGAGACCAAATAAAATGAAATTAAGGTGGCGAACACATTTCTCGATTATTCAAATTTGTTTCAAATTGATGACACATTAACCAAATTTATATATATATATATATACAGATACAAAATTGGATGCATGGAGGAATCTATGGACGATATCGCTGCACAAGATATTCGCAGCAATAGCTATGGGAATTGCTCTGCTGAGAATGATCCCAAAGAGGCCGTTTCTGCTGACAGTTGCTTACTCGATCGCGTTCGCGATATCGAGCCCGATCGGCGTCGGAATCGGAATCGCCATCAACGCCACCACGCAAGGAGCTGTCGCCGATTGGGTCTACGCTATTTCCATGGGAATTGCTTGCGGTGTCTTCGTCTACGTCGCTATCAACCACCTCATCGCCAAAGGGTTCAAGCCTCAAGCTCGTTGCAACGTCGACACTCCATTTTTCAAGTTTCTTGCTGTTCTTCTCGGAGTCGCTGTCATTGCCGTTGTCATGATCTGGGATTGATGTTTAAGTTCTTTGTTTTCGATTTGTTGTGTTTATGTGTATTGGCTTTTTTCTTGGTTTGTACGATTCTGTATTTTCTACGATTTCAATTTATATGAATATATGAATAATTTGGCAGTTTTTGCAGGCTCCGGCCTGTGTATAGTGTTCTTGATGTTGAAATATATGCACGGTGAAAATGTTTTTTAAAACTTCAATTATTGTGTTGGGACAAATTGTTCTTCAGCTTGCTAATAATTGAAAATTGTTGCTGGATATGGTTGTATTATTAACTTTTGTATTCCTTTTCTTTTCAACTATATATATATTTGACACGTTTCAATTATATATTTATTTTTGGTTAGGAAGAGATGATCGTGTTATGGTTGATAATATTGTCATTCTCATCCGTTTTACGGGTAGGAGATGAGGGGTGTGGACAATATTGTCACTTGGATTATTGGCTTTGTACTTTCTTTTCAATCACGTATTTATAACTTTTAGTTAGAAAGTATAGTGATCGGATTAAAGTTTATCATCAATATTTTCATCCATTTTACGGGTTTTTTTTTCCTTTCAATTAATTACATGTTTACTTTTAGATAGAAATAAGTAAATATCGTAAAAATTCATCACAATTATTTTTCTCATTCATTGTAGTGTTTGAGACTTCTCTTTATCGTGACTTAACGATACTTATAAAAACTCTATGTTCCTCTATATGAGCGTTAGGGTTGGAGGAAACGGACCTGAAAACTTTATTCATATACTCATTTTTCGTTGTCAACTGAACCACATCTCCTCGCCGTTGAACATTTCTTGTAGTATTTTATGAGATAATCATCTAATATATTTTGAATTTGGTGGATTGGGTGACGATGAGGTGAGATGATGATGTGTATATATATATATATATATA
>JAYMTH010003589.1:0-10726 GCA_036897465.1 Pelargonium australe | reverse complement strand
TAATCCAGTCCATTTCAAAGTAGGGGTACTAATTCGGTCCATTATTGATAGTACAGGTACCCCTGGGGTAATTAATCATTTATCTTATGTATTTTTGCTTTTTTACACCAAACTTTTTTCATTAATTTACTTTAAATACTATTGTTTTTTACCCCTGTTTTTTTATCGATTGCATATTTACCCTTATTTTTTGACATAATGCAACATGAACACGAAGAAATACATTTTGCACAATATAATTAACATGTTTGACACGACATGTTTCGCACGGCACGACCTAGCTACTAGCTAGCACACTATTATAATCAATTTACAATTACATTTGAGTATGTGTTGGACACATTGCGTGTGTCATTGGTATCACAACACGAAAAATTAATTGTGCGAGTTTTAGAGGTCCAACACATCTCATTTGATAAGCATCCAAGTTTCTCCAAAACGAACACGACTCAATTACAAAATATGTAGTCACAGAACCATAATTTAGTGACTTACTCGGGTGATAAATGTGACGACACGAATTGCTAGCTCAACTTGGGACTAGTTTTTGAAGATACTATCACGGACCTTTAGCCAATACTTCTAATAGTGCATATTACACATACACACAAGAAATAAGACAAGTTAAAGAGGGGAAAAACAGAAAAGAAACATAGTTTTTTTTACTTGAAACATACACAAATTAAGGCCCAACATTAATGATCTCCAAGCTACTTCTCCACATTCCTTAACATTCTCAAATTAAAACATCAACTCTTGAAATCACCATAGAATTGATGATCAAGGAATGAGCAAAAATTAGCTTCTTTTCCATGCACATCATGAGCTCTTAATTGTTGATTGTGTTTTTACAGAGACAAACCAGACTCTTCGTCTTCGTCAAGACTAGAAGTGTAAGTAAAGTAGAGAGTCCAAATGAGACCAAACACACCAAGCAAGATCCACCCAAGAAGGTTGTTGCTCAATCCGAAGGGCAGTCCTGTCCCTTCTGTGCTCAATCTTTCGTCCACCAATGCCATCGCCGCCGGGCTCGTCATCGCCGCCGCCACTGCCGCCGCCACCGCCGACGAAGCACCCACTCCCATCTTCGAATCCTTGCTCTCAACCTCCTTCCCTTCCATGGAGCATCTCACTCTCATCTTGTTTCCCATTTTGGGCAAACCTGTAAAATTAATCAAAATGTGAATTTTGTGTCGTGTTGAAGGTTGATTGTGTGTCACATGATTCAGCACGAGCATGACAAGTTTAGTAATCGTGTTTGTTGAACACGAACACTGCACGTTTACGAACATAAGTCACAAACACAACTCGATCGAGATGAACATGGCCCAACACAATTCGCATGATAAAATCATAAAGTTTACGACCTTATCCAACAAGTTCGACACACAATTATACCCTTAATTGTTTGTTGGGCGTGTTAAGCATACAACTAGCTAATCATATATGCATGTTTCAAATGATCAACACAAACACAACATAATTACAAAAACGTGTGAAATTCAACATATTAGGATTATATAAAATGGATTGCATTTAAGGAAGAAAATAAACTCACACATTTCAAGATCTTACTAATTGTTGATAACATGTTTAATTCAAGGCTACAACACTAACAAAAGTATCTTCATTTTTATTTCGAGCGAGACATTTATTTTGAAACGGAAGAGAAATTAGTCTACGGATCATAGTAATTGCTCACCAAGAACAACTGAGCTAGAAGCTCCAAGAGATGGCTGCTGCTTATGCACGAGACCGGCACGTGCGACCAGTGCGGTGGCGGCGCTGGCGGAGATGGTGGCCATTTTTCTTCAGATTTTGGTGGTTCCGGCGATGAGCTCTCCAATTTAGTTACTGGTGTGGTTGCTACAATGTGAGAGAAGGAGAGTGTTGATGTGTGTATATTATCAGGATTTGTCCGTTGCACCACACAACATGGATCAGATTGCTAACCTCTCATTTGATATCTTCAAATCTATATCCTCTCCCTACCCAATCACTGCCCTCCACGTGTGCACCCACATCATCCCTTCTCAGCCAACTATTTCCTTATTTTTATTATTTAAAATGTCTCTTTCTGTCCACGACTATTTACTTATTTCATTTTCTTTGGTTTGAATGAGTCTTTTTTTTTTAGTATTAACCATGAGTTCTCTTAGAGGGTCTGCATCATTGGCGGTTTTGCACATTTAAGTCATTTTACCACACTCAGACTAATCTCATTCCAGGTTTAGTCACAGTTAAAGCTCATCACCTCTCTTCATGGGTGTGTTGAGTGGGGATCGAACGCAAGCGCTCTTCCTACTCACATAGTCTGTGTTGCCAACTGCGCCACAATCCGTGGGTAAGTGTCATTTTTGTTACTCACTTCGTTTTTTGAAATCTCATTTGTATATTTAACCAACAAATCTTACATGTCTACCACATCAACATAAAAATTAAAAAGAAGAAAAACGCTACGTTAGTTAGTTTAATCCGACGGCATCAATATGAATTTGACCGCTTCAAAACAAATTACATAATTTGAAAACTAAATTGATTATAAATTCAGAATAAAAAAAGAAATAGAATCTTTAAAAACCAAATACAAGAGACTTTGATTCCAGGATATGCCATCTCCAACTATTTGGGAAAATCAATAGCTTAATCAAACTGTGAAAAGTGTAGTTTCTATTGGAGCAACAATCTATTTGACATGACTTAAACCTATGTATACAAAGAGAGCTAATCTGCATTACACAAAAGCCCTAGAGTGAGGGCCTCTTATTTCATCCCAATTATTTACCGCTCCATAATTTCGCTCACCTCCGAGAAGATTAGCCCTGAAAAAATGAACTACTAGGAGCCCGATTTACACAAGGAATCAATGAGGATAAAGAATGGAGTATACTCGTGGAGACTCGAGAAGCTCCTAGTAGCAAAAGAATCGTCGAGTTATGCTGTGCTGGTTAGTGACTACCCGTGAATATTGCACTGTCGTAAGTAAGGGGTTTCGAACTTTATGTGTTTGGTCCAGTAGTGTTTGTACTTCCCGATAGCGGTGTCCAACCATGGTTTCATGGTTCCATCGTAGTGTATCACTGCCGCCTGCTCAATATCAGCTTGCTTGAGGCCTGATTCATAACCTAGCCCGAGGACATGCCATCGCTTGTCCAAACCCACTGTTTGGTTATAGAAGGTGACCCAACCCAAGGGCAGGCTCCCAGCAGTCTTCCACAATGATCGTTTATGTCCCTGCAACCAAACAAAGGACACATTAGATGTTAAAACTTGAATATTGCATTTGGTTGATCAGTGCACGCCATTCTCAATCACTATGATTATGTTATGATAGCTTGAGCTAGCAATTTGGATCCAAACCCGCAGGCATCCGAATCCCATTTAACTTCCAACCGATATGATCCAATCCAGCAAAGTTTTGGGTCAGCTTGGGTTTATCCTATCAAAAAAATATCTTATCGGACCGGCGAATCCAAACCTTTTTCAGATCAGACTTTACAGAATCCGAACTCGAACAAATCTGATCCAAAATCAGAATTGCCACATCTAATGATAGCACATGACTTAACATACGAGCAAAGGTAATCCCAAAGAATTTGGCTATATGATTCATGTAGCTGACCACAATTTTGTTTGGAAATGACTTGATTGTTTTTGTTGTTGTTCATGTTGTCATAATCAAATATGGTAAACAATGTACACTATGTCCTAGTGGCCTCATTATTCTCACAATATCAAAAGGCCTTGCCATCCCTAACACCTTAACTTTTGTTCTTACATAGGAGAGCTTCACACTAACAAATACCGGACAATGCAGGTCACAGGCCTAAACAGGGCATCAAAAAATGCGCAATTTTTACCGGCCCACTTTTCGCCAATCCTAATATGTCTCGCCACTCAATGGGAAAGGTTACGAAATATGAACAAGTGATTTTTTTTTTATCTGGCCCGTTTATGGCCCGCGGCCCAAATTATCAAGTCATAACAAAGCAAAATGTGTGTGCTTAAGTTGACAAAAACAATATGATTGTGAACACAGATATTAAATAGAGAGTGCAAAATAACATACCAATTGCAAGTAATAATGGTAAGCAGCAGTCAAATTCAGTCTCCTCCACTGCCGCAAGTCAAACAAGTTCATTCCAAATGCCCATGTGCACGCCTTCACATCAAATCTCTTGGCAATAAATGGATCAGAAAAGTCGAGAAGCCCATCCATCCGACGAAACGTAGGTTCATTTTCCTGACAAGTCTCCACCGCTCCATTCACTTTTCCCTTCATATCAACACTCCATAGTTCGGTTAGATCTCTTTGCACAACCACATCGTGGTCAAAGAGCACAATCTTATCAAGTTCAGGAAAAACATCTGGCAGATAAAAGCGAAGGTGGTTCAGTGAAGATTTAAATCTTGAGTCGTGGGAATTCTGTTTCTTCAGGGTTGAATTGTACTTGGTGGACAACCATTCAAAATCCTCCATACTCTGGATCTGGATAGTGGCTTTGCCAGGAGGATTTGATATGAACCACATCGAGATTGCAGGGAAGTAGAAAGAACTAGTTACCACATGGAAGACAACTTTCTCAGGCTCCTGCAAATAAATAAACGGAAATAATCATCTGGCTTTCTTGCATTTATTATAAAATGAATTATGGTGATACAGCCAATATGTGTAGCTTTTGGGACAAATTATCTAACCCAACTACACCTAATTTTCAGCATGATGGAATGCCCTGATAGAGTAGATATATCATAGAAAAGAACAATACTTCTCCTAAAATTTCAAATTCACGATTTCATTTAGCAGCCAGGCATTATGTAGAGTGTACCCTAAGCCTTCAATTTCATGTGCATGATAGAGAATGATCAAGAAGGCTAAAAAAGGCCTCATGGAAAACAGAACTGTGCACATGACCTAAAAGGATTTCTATATTCAGACAAACAATTTAAAGAAAAGCAGGATATAAGCTAGTAATCAATAAAACAGTCCATACAGTACAGTACATTTAACATGGAATTGGAAACAAATACTTTCCTTACTCGGGATGCATTTAACAAGTACCAGAACACCTAACTAACCTCAGTCCCTATGGAGTAGGGATGAGAGATTCAATCATGAATTTAACCATTGATGCATAAAGGGGTATCAATCAACAACTACCCAGGACAATAGTCGCTGATAGGTTAAAGTACTCATTAAACGAAGCTTGATTGAATTAATCATATTTATAACGAAAAAATCCCAGTTATCAAGCAAGACAAAGGTATTACACAATGATGACCTCACTATGAACTGGAAATAGAAGGCCGATTAAAAATATCCTAAACATAAGCCCCAGAGAAGCTCAGAAATTTACCGTAGCAGCAGAGACTGTGGAGCTCACTACCACTGCACAAGCAAGGACATTGTCAGAGAAGACAGCATAATGGTAGAGATCCGGATCATGCAATTTCTGTTTGTTAGAGAGCTGCCTTTCCTCAGGCTGCAGGGAAAAGTATTCAGCAGTCAGCCGCATAGAGAGGCAGTGTAGGCCTTTTGGGGTAGTTCTTGATGCAAGATTAAGAAGATATGCTACTTCATTCTTCTGCGCCTGGACCTGTTCTTCAGCAGTAATAGCCATAGCGCGAAGCTTAGTTGCCATGGCAAAGCAGTCTGGGTATATATGATGGACTTTAAACAATAAAGATTCCATGGATCTCATTTTCTGCAAGGCACTGCAAATATCACCAATCTTTAGTTCAAAACTGAATTGACTCCACATAACTAAATGAAGTTTGACATGTTTTTATTCATATTTTAGTTAATAGATAGCAGAAAATGGAATACAATTGGGAAAGAAATTTGTTATACCTTCTTGACAGATCTGAATCCTTGTTTGCATCACCAACTGCTCGTTCCAGTTCTTTGATTCGGACTCTCAACGCTCTCCATATACGGGAGTTGCTGCCGAGTGGTGCCATATTCAAGTATGCTCTGGCTCTAATCAGCTGATCTTTCATGTGTCTTACCTTCTCATCTGTCGCTCTCCTTGAATGAGACCTTAAACTATGGTCATCTTGGACTGATGTTTGCTCAGGTGGCGTCTGGAAACCAACAACAAATTAAGAGAAATAAGCAAACTGCAAAAGATGTTACAATTTTGTTTATCAAAACAAATAATGTTTACGACTGGCTCACTGGCCCCTGTTATATCGGCTATACTCTAGACTGCTAGAAGAAATGGTCTATCATGATTTTAGCTTAAATTTGCCGTCATCACTTCCTATGTTTTCCGAAGTAAAATTCATGATGTGAAAAACAGGTGATTACTCATTATAGTAACGAGTGGTTTCAATATCCAAAAGAGCAATTTTGGAATTTGAAAATCATCCAAAGATTTAATGTCAAAGAGACTATCACAACATATTAAAAAAAACAGTAAACACTCCAGCACAATAGCCGGATTACAATAACCTTCTAGGTGAACATCCTATAAGGCTGGAAAACATTGTGACAATCCTTAACCTTTTTTTTTGTTTCTTCTATACTCTCTGTTTCTTTGGTTTTCCTCACTGTTGTTGCCAACAAGTTAGTCATATGTTATGTTGCATTCTAAAAAAAACCCATCTCCTTTTTATCATAAACATTAATATTCTGTAGCTGACATGAGACTCCAACAACATTATTCCTAAAATTTCTGTTAAACAAATCACCTAATACCATACTCAATCTAACCTTCAGTTGCCCATAAACCGAACCATACAGGATTCATCAACCCACAGAGAGGAAGACATTAAGAAAATATACCTTCCACAGAAGTTCCAAACAATTCATTCCAAAGACTATCAGATGGAAAGTTTTTGTATTTAAACAATCTAACGTTAAGGGAAAAAAATGATATAACTTATTTCTATACATCCTGGCAACAAAATAAACGGTATTTAGATAGCATATCTAGAATCAACAGTTCATCTTAATATCTATGCAAAATACGAACCTTATCCTTAATCATGGACTTCATTTTTGGTGGAACTTGCTTATTTTCTTTGGTTCCTACAGTCCAAATGAGCAAAACCAAAATCAGGTTCTCAATCAACAAACTATGTATTAATTGAAAACACTAGGTCACACCCAACAGAACCAACCATTTATCTTCAGTGAACTAGCCCTGTCTCCAGCATTTGCAGAAACCTCAGAGTCATTATTCCTGTTAGACGAACGGTAACTGACCGCATTACTTAAATCTTCATATACAACCCGTTCTGGCACTCTCAAACCTTTCCCATCTTCCTAAACCACAAATAAGCCTGTCTTTACCTACTAAATAGTAAATCACATTCATAATTGATAATTCAAACATACAACATCACTACCTGCTCAAATGCTTTAAGTTGCAAAGTATCCGCCCTGTTTTTCTGCAACAAGTAGTGAAATTCAAGTTAAATCCTACCAGTATTGTTTAATAGCTTCATGTACACTACAGAGTTCAAGAAAAAAATCCCAAAACCAAACACCTCAATAGTTAGAGTAAGCTTCTTGCTTATTGTCCTACTTTTTCTCAGCAACCAAACAGAAACTAAACAATTAATAACAAAAAAACAAAGTATCTGAATTAAAGAAGAAAGTTACGTACAATACTGGATAATTCCTCAACGAATTCTTTCCGTCCTGCCACCATACATTCCAAAATTGAAATCAAACAACAGACACATCACCATAATCATAAATAGAAACAAAAAAAGAAGCAAAACTATAAAAATACCTAAATTCGTGAGACTTTTGATCCTGTGAGATACGAAAACAATAGGAGCAGCCACAGAAATGCAGAGCAGAGAGAGGATAAGAATCCTCTGACACCGACGAGCTAACTTCATCAATACCTACTGTACCAGAAAGTCGCTCTCACTCTAGGGTTTTCGATTCCGATCCTTGTCCAATTGCACATTTCACAGTCCCAAATCAACACGATTCTCTACTTGAACCACAAGAAACCAAAATAAAAAAGTAGAGACGAACCAAAACAAACAATCTAGTGTTGCTTTTCGGCAATTTTTGTTCGAATGTGAGCGAAAAATTTACAGAGAGACGGTACGGAGCAATGCATTTCTCTGTTTCTAGAGAGAGAAAATTGGGGTTCTAGAGAGAGAGACGTCCATGTTCGGGTCGTGTTTGTGTGTGTGGAGGTTTAGCTATTATTATGGAATTATTTATATACTTTTAGGTTTGCACCGAGATTTGGGACGCGATAATGACTATAGTGGCGATGATTACGTGTACGGTGGATGGTGAGGGTTGGATTGTGATGATGTGTCGGTGGCCGTTGATTACTATGTGCTTGTGGCTGTTACATAGTTACATTTCAATTTATTGGACCCACAATCCACATTTTCAAATTAAATTGAGCATTTATTTCGAAATTACTTTTTTAAGTAGGTTATTTGTTTTTTTTTTTTCCTGTATAGTTGTGTTTTCACTCTAGCTCACCCTACCCAAATATTTTAATGGAATTCTGAGGTGCTTAAACTGTTTGGTTCAATATGCTTTGACTGAGTGATAAGAAATTTATTTTTGCCACAAATAATAAACCTCATTTAAAGAAAATGAAATATTTAAAATATTTTTTTATTGTACTGATTTATTAAATTATAGAATTGTATGAGTGAACTAAACTAACTAAACTGAAACGTTGTTCTTTTATTTTCATCAAATAAGATTTTATTAATATTGTTCAACCTCAAAATAAATGTTCTTTCTTTTTTCTCACTCTTTGTGAAAATCAAATATGAGATAGTTAGCGTTTGGATTTTCTCACCATACCTTCACATGTATTCTTATCGTGAAAACTCGATGAATATTAATTAACTTATTTTTTAAAATATTGTTCATAATTAATGTGCACCAAACTAGCTAAAATATGAAAATTTCAAATATTTTGAAAACTTAAAAAAAATATATAGTATTTGTTAATTGTTACCGGCCACTTGACAAGTTTACAAGCAATGAGAAGAAAAGTTACAAATATTTGTGCTTTGGGAATAATTTCAGCATTGAAATTAAGTACCTCAAATTCAGTGTGTTAATCACTGAAATTGAGATCCTCAAATTCTGGGTGCTACTTACTTGCAGTTGATGTGAAACTTACCAAACTTAATTTTAATTATGGGATTAACAATCATAGTACTACAAATCTTATTGAACCTTGGGTTTTTTTGGTAATCCAAATTCAACCCACTGTTGACTTATTTTGAGTAGAAGCTAAGTTCTTGATCCAAAGTAACTTTAGTACAAGATACTTCCAAAATACTTATTCAACATGCTTCATAAGTTATTAAATTACTTTGAATAGAGAATATATATTCTATATGTGTTACAAATTCATGTGGTTTATGTTTTCTTTATAGGCAATCGGTATCTTTTATAAACGATTCAAAGAGTCAAAATAAAAGTACAAGAATGGGCAAACGAAAATTCATCAACACAAACACGACAATGAATTTTCGACCCAAAAAATTGAGAGAGATAGAGCTACCAAAGGAACAATCAAAACATTTAAGCAAAGCAAAGCGAAGCTAGACATTTTACGTGCAACACCATCCCTTCCGTGCTCAGGAAGATATCAGTAAAAACCAACCCGTTTTGCGCTAACCAAATGTGTCAAAGAACGAGTAAGCAAAGAGAATCCCAAACACGTTGTCCCAAAGAAGTACCAGAAAAACCGGACACCCATGACGCAACGAAGCCATGGCAGGTTGCTGGAAGAGGTAAGCTAAATCCCCACCAAGACAAAATACTATACCAGATCCGACCCGACCACGGACATAGAATAAGAAGATGAGAACACGATTCAACATGCAAGTCGCAGAGCTTGCATCTAACGTTGGTGACTGGTGTTGCAAACATTTATCAGCAATTAGCAATACCATTGATCACACACACATATACATACCGGTGTGTTGGACTCATAATATTCATCGGTCTCATTTGCATACATATTGGGACGATCATGAGTCAATTTTAGAGGGTAAATGTGAAACATGTAATTAGAAATACATGTATTTAGTATACTTTATTCGTTAGAGTAAAAAATAAAATGATTGTTGGTATAAGTGAACATTTTATTTAAAGTATACTTTGTTCGTTAGAGTAAAAAATAAAATGATTGTTGGTATAAGTGTCCAATGTTTACACACACATGAGTGTTTAAAAATATATAATTGTCTTATTTTACTTGTATATTTTGTATTTATGTCATAAAATAAATGCTTTTTAGAAATAAAATAAATGTCTTATTTTAATTTTAAAAAGTTATTTATGCATTAATTATCATTATTGTATGAATTTTAAGGTAGTTATAAATAAAAAAAATTGTTACACCGCATGGGTACGGTGATACTTGATAGAAAAAAAATTGTACAACATTAATCATCTTATAATTTTTATATAAATAGAGAGCATGTGACTTATAATTTTGAGACCGATGAAATATTATATTTTAACATGTCTTCTCACATGTATGTCCATTATAATTTTGCTAAGTAGACCAATGAAAAATTGTTAACAGAGAGATAGTGTTCCCTTAAGATTATATTACAATAACAACTCACTCACTCAAAGATTATATTACAATAACTACAATAAAATAGATGCATGATGAAGATTCATGTTATAAGTTAGGTGATGTGACATGTTATACCGATTAGTTTAATATAGGTATCGTTTGGGAACTCATTTTTTGATAAGTGAAAG
>JAYMTH010003588.1:0-10726 GCA_036897465.1 Pelargonium australe | reverse complement strand
GAGATGGTGGAAGCCCAGATCTGTTCTTCATTTTTTATTTAATTTTTAATTTCTATTATTATTTAAAGTTAAGGGCTTGTTTGACTATCTGTTCCTTTTTTTATTATTTTTTTATATTTAAAGTTAGGGGTATTTTAGTCATTTCGCATGAAAAACTAACGGTGTTATAACGAAAACTACTGTTTGCAAGTTCTGGTGGGTTATGTGCGAAAGTACGTTTCACTGGTGGCATCTTTGCAACAAGTCAATTCTCCATAAAAGCTTAGTGCAATTTGCCCTATATTCTTCACGTGCCTTCTCGGCCAGAATTATGTCGTCCGAGTCTGTTCGTACCGCCAGGCGATCAAGCCTTTTACCTACCGCACGCACTTGGGCATTCAATTTATTAGCTGCCTCTTGTCCCCATTCCTCCAATGACTCACCGCAAGCCTTGATTTTCTCCATTACCGTAGGTCCTTGCCAGCTGATTTTGATAGTGTCTACACAACCAGCTTTGTCAATTCATACACTCTCAAAATGGAAGCGTCTTGGTTTAAGGTTTGACGAATCAGTTCTCGGGAAGACAAATATTCGTGCGTGGTCCGAAGTCATAATAAAGGTTATGTGCTTTCAACCTAAATTAGTAGGAGGTATGTGTAATAAGTGAATAATTGATAGTTGTAAACTGTATTTTATCCTGTAGAATATCATGTGCAAATAGTGTATAGTTACGGCAAGCGTTAATGTGGCATTTCCTTCGAGAAAAAGAAGAAGGAAAAGTTCCCGAAGATGGTCTGTGTCGACGTATCTGTAGCTGTAGTTGACTACAAAAATGGAGCCAATAGCTAATCCATCGCCAACCCTCCATTCGCCACGTAACACCATCAATCCCATTCATCATCGGTGGTTCTTGTTTTTTCCCGATAATTATTTTCTTTTAATTTCAAAATATAGTTGTAGAATCAATTTACTGTAAGAAAACAAGAGGGCACAGCAGAGCACAGACATGGCTTCAGCAAGCTCTCTCCTCCACCACCCAACCCTTGTCCCTTCTTCTTCTTCTACTCTCTCTTCTCTGAAACGGTGCCGTTTCCTGGTTCTGAACAACCCTCACAGTTTCAAGAGAAGCCTCGTAGTGAGATCAGCTGCCGATGAGGCGGTCTCTGTTATCGACCCTCCTCCTTCCACTTCTGTGACCGTTGATTCGAAGCTCATTGCTTCTTTGAAGCTCAAGTTACTGGTAATTGAGACCCTTAATTTATTCCTTATTTTGTTTTGAATTGTTTGGGTTTGGTGCTTTTTTCAATCGCTAAGTTCACTGTCTGGGTTTGGTTGGTGGATTGTGTTTTTAAAGCTCTTCTGTTTCTACTTTATGCTATGCATATTGCAGGATGTTTTGTTGATGCTGTGTGTATGCTGTTTGGTTAAGTTGATTTGTGTGGGTTTGATTGCATTACTGAGCTAGAATTGGATTTTCATTTCAATGCATTTCTCTTTGTAAAGACACTCAGTTTTGATATAGTTGATGTGGGTAAGTAGTAGTTTTTTTCTTGGCAAGAAAATGAAATTAATTAAGTGAAGCTTAGTAACCAGAATGTCTTGAACTCCTTTTCATTTCTTGCAAGCCAGATATACCCGATAGAGATATAGCAAATTGTCATCCATTGTTTTGTCTAAAACAGCGTCTTTAAAGAGCAAGTAAACCACTGACTGATTTTGGTAAAGGGGAGTATAGATTCCATCAACATAGCAGGCTACACCATATAATATGTTGCTGAAGAGGTACAGATGTTGAGCCACTGAAATGGTCATAGCTCTGGACTCCATGAAGCTATACAATGCATTGAATCTTTGGAGGAGTACGTGATTTCCCTTGTCCAAGATAGCACTGGCTAGAAACAAAATTTTGTAATTTCAGGGCTGCTTTGTTAACAGAGAAGAGTCCCTTTGGATATGGCACTGTGCTAGCTTTTATTGCAATTAGAGCTGTAGACTAACATTTGGCAGAGAGTTTAGCAAATTGTTAAATTCCCCACTTTTCCAAATAAAGATACCTTTCAATGAATCAATAGATTCATGGAGGGGAGCTTATTTCTTGAAGCTACTTTCTTGCTGTTAATAATTACGTATAAAGAGATCTTTGTATGGTCTCTAGTGACTAATTGACTATAAAGCAGACACACATGATGACTTGTTTGACACATTAGGCAGCTTCTAAGTAAATACAGTTGTATCCTCTGTGATGTTGAAGGAAAGTGGTCGCTAGTGTCAGCGAAATAGGCTGTTAATTCCTATTGGCTAAAATAAAGTTTGCTTTGGTCGTAATTTATTTATATCTGTTGAAGATGATATGATGATTATCACTCAAGTAGTTTGGTAAAAGTAGCCGGCTTAGACTGTGGAGTAGTTTCGTGGGATCCAAGATTTGTATTCAATAACAATTATAATGCATAGGATTTTGAAAACACTACCTTAATGTATAGTGATGCTTGAACGTGTAACGCGACATGTCAGATTGGTCATATCTTGCAGTCACCCTCTCATCTAGACGATTAAACTATCCAGGAATTTTCAGTTCTGTGGGGTCCAGTGGTGTTTAAGCAAAATATCAAATTTCAGTAACAACCAAGTTCTAAAGTGGACCAAGGGCCATCATATAATCAATATCATCCAGCTATGGAGCAAAATGTAGTTTTCAGGACATTGAGTTGACTAGCAAAGTATGAGTTTTTTTTCTCTCTCTTCATATTATGTGATTGCAGTGTCCTAGTAGCTTTGATGTTTAAGGGACACTATTTGTTATTCAAATGTATGCAGCTATATCATGAATAGGACCTTCACTCTCCTCCTCAATTTTGGTCTCAATTGTCATGGGACGGGACACAATTGGTATTTTGAATTTTAGAATTTAGTTGAAATAGATGAAAAGCAATGGTCATGTTAACTTAATGTAATGTCTTGTTGAAGTATCTCCATTTTCTGGTGAGGAGTTTGAGACCTCTTGATATAGTTGGGCCTTCTACTTCCAAATTATTACGTTGGAGTAAAGTTTAACAAGGTACTAGCTGTTATTGTCTTAGGTCTGTGTGTACCATTTCTGTTGCCTCCCCTTGTAGTTCTCATTGCAAGCCTACACGCGAGGGAGAGGAGAGTATTGAAGTATCCGGCATTGAAAGTGTGTAGAGTTTGAGACTGCTTGATATAGTTGTTGGGCTCTCCTCTTCAAAGCTTCTTCTTCTTCTTTATTTATAGAATATAAATGTAACCAAATATCTCTCTCTTAAGTGTGAATAAGCATATCTTGACGTTCACATACAGACATACTTGTTCCTTTTTCATTTGTACTTGTGTATTGCAATAATCCATTAACTCTAACAATAATGAATCATTGGTTTCTCATGTTTTATGCAGAGTGCTGTTTCTGGGTTAAATAGAGGTCTTGCTGCAAATGAAGATGATCTAAAGAATGCAGATGCTGCTGCAAAAAATCTCGAAGAAGCTGGAGGACTAGTGGATCTTTCGGTTGATATCGACAAACTACAAGGGAGATGGAAACTGTTATACAGCAGTGCATTTTCATCTCGAACTCTTGGGGGGAGCCGGCCTGGACCTCCCACTGGAAGGCTACTCCCAATTACTCTCGGCCAGGTGTGACAAAAACAACCCTATAATCTGAATTATTTTGTCCCCGATTAGTAATTTCTTTTCACCTAGTAGCAAGATGAGATTAGAATTAGAAGAACATGGATGAAAAAGTAGTGGCTATCTGAGCTGCATGCCAGACAGAGTCCTTTAAGAATACGATCCTGGCACATAGCACTCTATTAATAGCTAATGCATTAAATACCCCCTTATATGTTTTCATTTATTCCCTATATCGGCTTTTCCATATGAATTCAGCTTTACTTTTTTAGATTCTTTGAAACAAAAGACGTCAATTGTGTTTAGAGCTCTCTGCATCGTTTGCCTTGGTTTTTTTTATTATTTTATTTTATTATTTTTTATTATAGTTAAATTTCCATATGTCCCACCTTTCACGACGTAAAATCTAATGATCTATTACCCACTTTGTTAGTTGCCTATAATATATATGTCTAAATGCATGCTTTATTTCGTGGTTAGGTCTTCCAAAGAATTGACGTCTTCAGCAAGGATTTTGATAATATAGTGGACCTCGAGTTAGGCGCTCCATGGCCTCTCCCACCGGTTGAAGTCACTGCCACATTAGCCCACAAATTTGAACTTATAGGTGGGTTTCCTCTCCCAAATTTTTTTTCTGCTTTTAAGTATAAAAACCTTTCACATTATAGAAGATAACATATATACATCCTGATGAAATGTAATAGGATCCGCAAAGGTGAAAATAATATTCGAGAAAACAACAGTGAAGACAACTGGGAACTTAGCACAACTACCACCCCTAGAGATACCGCAGCTTCCAGATTCATTACGGCCTTCAACTAACAGAGGAAGCGGTGACTTTGAAGTTACCTATCTCGATGCTGACACCCGCATCACCAGAGGGGATAGAGGGGAGCTTAGGGTTTTTGTGCTCACATAAACTCTCTCAGCTTAGGGAAGTTGCCTATCTCAATTTTTTATATTTATGTTTGTATTAGTTTTGGTTTCTCCTCCACTGGAGGAAGACACTGTTATATAACTGTAAATGTGTCATTTATAAAACCAGTCTAATACAGCTTTATTGTACATACTTTGGATTCTGGTCATTTAGTGTCAGTTACTGTTTTGCCAAAAATCATGCAAAAGAGGTGTGGTATGGTCATGAAGCTCATGAGGATAAATGAAAATGGCTAGCTCCAAGCTTAATTTTTGAATGACACAATTTAATTCTTTGAATGAAACACAATCGATTTCATATAGAAAAGATATTTTCCTTACAATGTATATCTGATCTTCATACATGAATTATGTTACAATCTATGTCAGAATTCTTGGCATATTCTCATAATTTATGCCATTGATATCCCCTCAAATTGATGTTGGTTTATTAACACGCATTGATTTGTCAATAAGAAAGGAATTTCGTTGTCGAGAAAGTGGCTTACTAGTAAACACATCATCCGTTTGGAGTTCAGTGGTGATATGTGGGAGAGAGATGACACGGGCTGCGTCACAATTGAAATGACAATCCACTTCAATGTGCTTGGTACGCTCGTGGATTTCTGGATTAGTGGCAATTTGAATTGCGCTAGTGTTATCCGCATGGCGCATAGTAGGCTTAATATGAGAAAATCAAAGCTCACCCATCAATCCCTGAAGCTAAATAGTTTTATAATATGCAGATGACTTAACGCGATACTCGGACTCAGAGGATTACTTAAACACCCGATCTTGTTTTTCCAAGATACAAGAGAATGGTTCCAAGAAATATGCACCAACTAGTAATTAAACGTACATGCACCAACTAGTAATTAAACGTTTAGTATCAATATGACTGTCACTGTATGCAATCTAATGAACAAGAGAATCTTTAAAAAAGAAAAGACTTCGGATAAAAGTGCTTTGCAAATTGTGAACAATGTGATTAGGGTTGTTAATTTGGGTCATAATCCGTGACACGACACAAAGTTAAGCGTGTTTGAGTTCAGTTTAAACGGGTTCGTGTCTAATTTTTCAACCCGTTTAATAAACGTGTCAACATAATCCGTGTAACCCGTTTAATTAAACGAGTCCTTATCGTGTCATTTGACCCATTTATTATCAAACCTTTTAGGTGCATACTTGTAATTTTAAGACAAAAAACCCAAATTCAAGGTCACTTAAATAGATAATCAGGTCAACAATGACCCATATATGCTAATCGTGTCGAGTTGAGCCGTGTCAACCTAAATCTGTTTATGTAATCGTGTCGTGTTGGGTCAACACGAACCCGATTACTAAATGTGTCTATCGTGTCAACCCGCTTACAAACAAGTTGTGTTCGTGTTGACCTATTTAACAGAATATTAAACTTTCAACCCGAAATTAACACGACACGTAAACACTAATTGCCACCACTCCAAATGTGACGAACTATCAAGCACCAGTGGTCAACTCATGTAAGTCAATTCAAAATTACAGATACATAGTTATAGTCACAGCCATTAGCATGGAGCACCAGTGGTCTAGTGGTAGAATAGTACCCTGCCACGGTACAGACCCGGGTTCGATTCCCGGCTGGTGCATCATTCATTAGCGTTGAGAGCCGTGAAGATCTTAGTGCAATACTTGTATGGTTGGGTCCATCACGACCGTCTGATTTCCAGACGAAAAGTCGCACATCAGAGCTCTCTCCACTTTTAATTCTTTTTTTTTTTTTCATTTTAATTGCTTCAATATATATGAGTCACTCACGGTGGTATCAAATTCAATTTAATCTCTCTGTTAGGGTTTTGTGTATCCATGAACCAACAACAACAACAACAACCCATTTCCATCTCATCTGCTTCTCCCGAAGAAGATGAAGAAGAAGTAAATGTTTCACTTCTCTATCGTTTTACTTTTAAAATGTTTTTTTTTTTTGTCTTCATTTGAAAGATTATTTGCTCTTTTTTTCCCCACTGAATTTAGATGTGTGCTGCAAATTTGGGAACTTTCTGGGTACATTAGCTTTGTGTCCAATTCTATTTCCATGGGTATATTTTCTCCTCTGTTTAAAGCTGTATTTATAAGCTGTAGCCTCTACCTTGTCTTTCACGTTAGTCAGTTTGCTTGGTTGCTGTATTCTCCATGTTGTAGGGTTTTTGTGGTAAAGGATCTTTTTGTTTTGTTCACATAAGGGGAGACACACTGTTGTGGGACCTCAATGCCCTAATTCCATTTGTGTGCAACTTCTTTCCTATGACTTTGTGATTTGGTAGTAATAGTTATCACTCTCTCTATCCAAAATGAGTGTTCACTTTCTTTTTTGCCGAGTTTGTTACGCATGAATTACTGTCCATTTTGATAGATTTGATGTTCTTTGAGCTTGTAACAACAAGCGCACATGAGGTTGTATAGGGAAAAGTGCAACTGTAACTAAGTTTATATTAAGTTTTACAAAAATGGTGAAACGGACACTTGTTTCGAGACATAAAAAAGAGTACTTGATTATTAAGAATTGATCTTTTTGTATGTAAGTGAAAGAGGAATGTAGTTGGCCTCTGCCCATCAAATTCAGGCATTTCTTAGTCAAAACTTCTCTTCTAGTTTGTACATTGGATCTTTGTCTTAATAAGTAGTTTGCTCGTGGGATTGAGCTAAGAGTGACGTGGTAGTTATATTACAACTCGGTGTATCTAGAGTCTTGATAACTTCTCTCCCTGAAATTATACATTGTCCATTTTTGTCCCACTACAGACATTTATATCGAAGACCGTTATTTATCTACTGCATGTATTAACATGTTGTGACATTTCTTGTAATATTGTATGCTATAAATTGTCTGCATCAGTGGTGGTACATGAAATCCTGCTCATCCATAGCTATTGTCTTGGTTGTTGGCACTTCACTGCACAATATTTTTCACTAGTTAACGATCTTTAATTATACCTTAATGAGAAAGGTTAACATTATAAATCTGACAATGGTCTAAGGAAGGTATATTTTTTGGTGCAGATGAATATATACTTGAAGATTACCAGAACAGTGGCCTTGAAAGTTAAGAAAGCTGAGACAATCAATACTTTGAAATCACTGTTGCAAGAAAAGGAAGGCATATCTGAGTATCTTCAAGAGCTCTTTTACGATGGTAACCATCTTAAAAGTGGGAAAACCCTAGTCGATTATCGTGTTCGGAAAGATTCAACTCTCCATCTTGTTCAACGAACATTAGTTGGACAGAAAATATTCGTCAAGGCACCATCAAATCAGAAAACTATAGAGGTTGAAGCAAGGACTTACGATACCATCAAAAACATTAAATCGATTATTCAATTTAAGGAGGGAATTCAATCGGATCAGTACACTCTTGTGTATAATGGAATGGTACTTGAAGATGACAGGACCGTTGCTTCTATAAGCTCAGAAAGCCAAACAACGTTTCTTATGGTTTTCAACTCTAAAGACATCCTACCTATTTCTGTGAAGGCACCAAACGGAGGAATTGTGAAACTGAAAGTTAAAGCTTCGTTCACCGTTGGTGATGTCAAAGACTTAGTGGGCAGCATGATATGCCATCCTGTTGTTACTGATTGTTTTCTGACATACAATGGAATACAGCTCGAGGAAGGTAAGGTATTGGCTTACTATAACATTGAGGAAGACTCTGTCTTAGAGATGCTGCCGTCATGGATTCAGATATTTGTTAAGACTTGGAGTTGTGAGACCATTACTCTTGATGTTCATCCATGTGACACCATTGAAGAAATCAAGGGAAAGATTTTAAACAAGCTCAAAATTCCACGTGCCGCCCAGCAGAACACTCTAAAACACACGAGTCTTGTATTTGCTGGAAAGCGGCTTGATGATGGGCAGAATTTACCTAGTTACAACATCCAGAAGCACTCCACTCTACTGATGAATTTTCGCTAGCCTCCTGGTTCAGCCTAAGACAACATGTGAGCTAGCTTCTTTCCAGAGGCCTTTTGTTTGATAAACTTTCTAAGTTTAGGAGGCGTGGCTTGTCTTTTGAGGGTCGATGTTGTTAGTTATATATGGTGGTTCTTTATGCAGGATAATCCTTTTGTTTTTGAACTTTTTCTTTGAAATTCAGGAGACCTTGTGGCTTAAAGTTTTTGTGCAGTTGGTTGACATACATTGAGCTGAAAGGTTGTTTCTCTTTGAGTTTATTGTACATGTGCATATATTGTGCAGTACTTTGTTCATCTTCAATGCCCATATATATGTGGAACTTTCATTTTATCCACTGATAGCAAGAAGAAGATGAGAGATTTTCTTGAATTACCTGTTGTTAATATATAGTTGAAACAAATGGGGACAGTAAAATGTGAAATTGTTATTTGTGTATTTGCTTCATGATTGGAGGAAGCTTCCTGGGATAATATCATGGAGATGAAGTCATTTAACATTAATAACAGAAAGACATTGTTATATAGTGTGATATTAGTTGTTTCCTCTTTCCGTGTAACATCCGGGTGGCTTGGACTCGAATCCTTGAAATTTCCTTTGTTCTAATGCAGTCATAAGTTTATAGGGAAATGGCTGAAAAGTACCCTGTACTTGTCACTTTTTATAGTTGACTACCCTTGATTTTTTTTTTTTTAAATTCCGTTAGCAATCCTGTTACAATTTGGACGGAATCCTTCTTTTAGCATGTCAAGTGCAGAACACGTGTCTTATATAATTTCAAAATGACAATAATGTCCTTATGTATGTTTCTTCAAGAACTTCTTCTTCTACCTTTCACTGGTTCAATTTTAGGAAACAATTAGGGGATTTGTTACAGTGAAGGTGTGGGAGCTATTTGGAACAACAATGGAAGATTGGAGGGCGAAAGCGATCGGATTGATCAAGTGTAAGTGTGGTGTGACAACTCCAATTTGAACCGCAACTTCAGAAGACAATCCAGGGTGAAGATTTGTTAGTTGTAGACGCTATAGTGTAAGGATCAACAACTTTGTGTTTGTGTTCTATTTGGTTGGTATTTTCTGGGTTTTAAGGATTTTCGGGTTTGAAGGAGTTCAAGTTTTCTTGTGCTTGGATTTTGTGTTATTGTGCAGGTGAACTAAAAATGTGGTTTTTTTTTTTTACTGGATTGACCAAAAAACATGTGTGTATGGTAAATAAGTGCTACCTGAATTGTATTACAAGATGAATAAGATGAAGCAAAATTATGAAAATGTGAATGAGATGAACTTGCAGCTGTTGGAGGAGAATGCATTGATGAAAATTAAACTGAGGAATTTGCAAAACTGTGAAGCAAGGACAGAGTCTGAACAAGAATTTGAAGCAGAGATGAATGAGCCAAGATCTGAGATTTTTGGTAGAAAACTATTAGGTTGTGTGTGAGCCAAGATCTTAGATTTGTGGTAGAAAACTATTAAGTTGTGTGTAGTAAAAAATGACAATCTGATATTGAAATTGAAAGCTTCACTTGTCATTCATCTGTGTAAAACTTACACAATTGTCATAAAGTAGATTCTTTTACATCGCCATCTCTTAGAAATAGCAACACAAACATACACAACACATACAAAAGGCCAAAAAAAATGTCATGTGACTTCACTATTATATTTGCTACCTAGTTGCACTTAAAAAACACAAAACAAAAGTCTCAAAAAACTGTCCAACAACCAGAAATTATGGCTGATTGTGGGGTCCAGCTTCACTTGAAGTCTTTGCCCTAACTTCTTCTTGAGTAGTAGTCTTCACTTCTCCTTGCCTTCTTGTTGCAGATCTGGTGAATATGGCTTTTTGAGTGAATCTTAAAGAACTTGCATCCTGCCTTCCCTTCCCTTTTCCTCTCCCATTGTGGTTGTTTTTAGTTAGTAGTTGTTGGAACTCCCACTGACACACATGATAAAAAATGAGCATCCATATGTTCAGGTAAGTTTAATCCCTAAATTGTGTTAACAAGAAATGAAAATTTACCTCATGGTTCCTCATTTCATTAAGCTCTACTTGAGCTATTCCCAGATCTGGAGTTGGGGTAGTCTTTATCCCAGAACACCTTCACCCTGCAATCAAACATAAAGGTAACACATGATCAATCATAAAGCCACATAAGTTATTGATAACTCGCATTTTGTGCTAGTTATCCGACCCTAAATCATGCTTAACCTAGCATGTTTCGTGTACTTTTACCTCT
>JAYMTH010003587.1:0-10726 GCA_036897465.1 Pelargonium australe | reverse complement strand
AAATAAATAAATAATAAAACCTCGACAGCACATGCAAAGCTAGTACAGCTTCCAACTAATATGATAGTCATCTGATCAAAATCAAACATAAACTAAGCACACAAGACTATAGACCAATAGAAATCAACAAGATCATGGGTTCTCCAGCGCACAATAAAGGTGATAAAATTAGAAACAAACCTTGATCCCAGAAATAGATTTCAAAATTTCCATAGACGGCATTTTGAGTAGATGAATCTGATTATCTGCACAAGATATCTGAATAACCTTATTTCAGTTTAAGTGATAGTTAATTACGAAACAATGCATGAAAACAGAATACAATGAACTAAGTTCCCATATATAAAGAAAATTCCTTACAGATGCAAGCAAAGGGTCGGGAGAATGCGAAAAATATAGAAGGGGTGAACCAATTCGTGGTAAAAATTTCTTTTTCCCCGTGTCTATTTGCCATACCACAAGAACTCCTTCCTTTCCACCTAACATTAAAAAATATATGAATCAAACAGAATAAATGACTCCACACATCAAAAGTGAACATCCAGCAAGATGAATTTAAAGCTAAAAGAAAAGAGTCGCCATATTGCAATAAAATTGTATAAACTGCTCAGCAGATATCTAATTGCAAATCAATAATGGTTACATAACTAAACAAGACAAATATAATGGACCATAATTGAAACCTATCAATTATATGGTCATATGATAGCTTATTGCTTCCAGATTGTAAAATGAATGGCAGCAACTGGTACAGTACCAAGACAAGACTAATAAATGGACCTTAATGCATATCAATATACGAAACCACTGCAGATATCTACTGGGAAAATGTAACATAGCATATACAACTCTATAATTCAGGGTCTGTAAAAATTGCATATCAAACTATTGAACCTCCATGGCCCTTTAAATTAGTTGATTGTATCCATCTGTATGTGACCATCAACATAGTTCCATCGATATATGAAAAAGATGAAGCTATGTATCCCACCTAACAACGAAATGTAAATATCATTTAATATCACCTAACAACAAGTTTACTTCGATCTTCTTCCAAAAGCTAGTCCAAAATACATTCATGTTATACACAGCAAGACAGAGAACTTCAAAAGAAAAAACTTATTTTCATCCAGTCAAAGTAGTAACTTACCTGAATACAAATGGGCTCCATCTGAAGAGAAAGAGAGGACATTCACCTCATCAGAATGCCAATGCCATGTGGAGCAGGAATCAGCGTCATCATCTCCTCTAACCCCAGGTCTTTCCTCATTATCAACTAATCTTCCATTTCGCAGTTTATCGGTTGTAGCAAAAATTCTACTACCGAATCCCCTCCAAATCAAAAGTCTTCCACTTTCATCACCAGCAGCTACAATGCTCTCAGTTGGATGGAATGCAAGAACTGTTAAGACCTTTGTGTGGTGTAGTGTCATCCTTTCAACTTTCACATTGTTATTCTCGACAGCAGGGACCTTCCATATATGGAATGTGTGATTGTGCCGGATACTAAAGAAATTCCCTGCCGGGCTTATGGTTATGAACTCTGGTTGTGGTGTCTGTCAAAAAGTATTCATATTACCATCAAATGTGAACATCTTAAATAATAGAAAACTACTAAATTACACTGCTATGCTAGAATAAGAATTTAAAATGACATGTTATAAACATAATCTGCCAATGTACTACTTCAAATCTACGATCTCATTAACAATTCTTCGTAACGCTGATACATATTTCTATGAAGTTCTAATAATACTTTCCATATATCCGATAAAATTTCAATAAAAGAAATGCATTAAATGTTAAAGATGCAGGTTTATCATCAAGTGGAATTCTTGTTAGTAGTTCTGCAAGAAAACTAGAAGTAGAAGAAGCTCAAGTATAAAACACCCAATCATGCAATTAACTATTGAGATATGACATTATGGAAATTCCATCATATTTTATACAACATCATTATATCTGCCTCAAACAAATTTCATATCACTTCCTATCAAATGAATTCTTTAACAGAACCATGCTTTTAAAAGTACAAAACAATATTCAGAGCTCTATGAAACTGCACCTCTTTCAAAATTAATCCACCAACCAGACGAGACTTGGTCAAGTTGCATTTTCGTATTCGGCCACATAACTCTGACTCTTTTATCTCTTCAGTAGACACATAAGCAAAAATATCAGGTTGCCTCTCACTGCCCTCAGCTGGCTGACCTAGTAATGATGGGATTACCTGAAAGCCAAATAAAATTAGCATTTGCATAAAATAACAAGTAGTTTGATGGATAAGAACTCTGTTTCCATCTGACAAACTAATGAGTGTGTTAAATTTAAAACATATTTAGTTCATCTACAAAAAATCTAATTTTCTAAAGACAAATTATGAGCCTTTTTTTTTTTTTTTTTGCAATTTGACCAATCAGCAACAAGAAAATCTTTTTCAACTGAAACTCTACAGCAGTAATCAAACTACCAAGCCATTATAATTTCTTTAATTCATATAAATTGGTCCATCCTCAACCTGACCTTGTTTGAATGGAAGCATTATTAAGCATTGGTAGCATTCAAAACACAATGAAATAACTAAAACTCTATCAGGTTTATGTAAATCTTGACCTAAAAAATTTCTCTTTTTTTATCTAGATACTAAATATCTTACCACTCAAAATCAAAAGCCAGGACATAGCTTAAGGCTACCAAGCATTTAGTCAAATTCAAGTTAAAATTCTAATTATCTAGAAAGCAAAACAAAATTGAGTGCAATGCTCACCATAGAGAAAATGGGCAAGCGAATATCAACTGTCTTGATCAATTCAGGCACAGCGAAATCCCAGTAGCGGATGGTGCCATCGAGAGAGGCGGTCCAGCAGTAGCACAGCTTAGGGCTCGACGCCGGAACCACTAACACCGTCGTCACAAGCGCCATGTGACCCGTCAAAGAAGACACCTGCGGAAGCAAAGTGAGAAACGAAGGTGAGTTTCAGTGAGCGCAAACATAATCTGAGAAACAGGGATTAAGGCAGTAGTAGTTGAGGTGGCGACCTGTAAGCCGGTGGCGGTGCTGAAGACGGAGACGGTGTTGGTGGTGCAGACAAGGAGGCTCTTTCCATCGTTAGAGAAAGCTGGAGCTGAAGACACGTAGCTGTTCCCGCCTCTTATCATCTTTGTGTGAGAGAGAGTCGGACTCTCTGCAGTGGCTGCCGGCGGAGGTGGCGGTGGCGAAACTTGGTAGTTTGCTTATTATTGGTTCTGCTGAAAAGCCCTAACTGCTGAATGCCTTAAACCCTCAGAATTTAGCAGTGGTGACCAAAATTGTTTTTTTTTTTTTTTAAAGCAAAAAAAAAAAAAGGCAATTTTTAATTTTATAAATAAAATAAAATCCTTAAGGTCTGTTGGGGCCTATGGGCCTTGTGTCTGCAAGGGCCTGATTTGATGGCTTTCCATAAGCCATTATTGTTTACAAGCCCAATTAACTCATGTTATCCTTTTCCATGGAAATAAATTAACATATTTTATGGTCTTTATGTTTTGATGGAAGCATTTTCAATGCTTAGTTTTTTTTCTAATGGTAAGAAAGAGAGAATTTGTTATCTCATTATATTATTCTTTTTTTAAGGAAACTCGAAACTTTTATTAATTAAGCTTCAACATACACCAACTCGGAAATAAACGACGGGCTGGACTGGCCCAACCAATAATCTAACTCAACCAATCTCGATGAACTTGTCAAATCATGGGTCACACCATTAGCCGATCTCCTAACAAAAGTAAATTCAATACTAGAAAAATAATTCGCCAAATCTATAATATAATGTATAATCAAACCACAAGCATTGTTGTCCTCCCCTTTAGTCTAAATTGCTTCGACGAGTGATAATGAATGGGACTCCACAAATACCTCAAGCCAACCTCTATCACGAATCCAAGATAGAGCTTCAACGACCCTCGCCTACGATAAACCATCCCAACCAGCTTCCAAATATGTTCCCATACTCCCAGATTACGAGATAGTCAGAGTCCCCAATTAAGCAATATAAAGAGTTTTCGTCAACCTTTCACCAACGCCCCCAGCCATGCATCACCGCTCAAAGCCAATCCAACACAATCATGCAACTCCCAGGCCATGATCATAAACATCCCAGCCAACGACCAACCCCCATCTTCGTAAGATTCTCCAAAACAGACAGTGGCCCCGATACCAAGTTCCAACTAAAATGACGAACTTTCGACTGAACTTTTGCTCGTCATAATCTCGACCACTGCACCGAACTTTGGCTCGCTAACTCTACGAGATGTTGCATTGCATGAGATATTTGTTCTTAACTGTATATAGACGACCCTTCTTCTCACGCACATGAATCAGAGTGAACCGACCAACCCAACCGAATATTCAAAACTTTCTTCTACTCGTCTTCTGTGAACAACATTTGTAGCAACTTGGACTCGCCCCACACCGAGCCTCCAAGAAATAACTATTCGGTAAATATTTATTCTGAAATACTCTACAAAAAAAAAAAAATAGATGTGTCATTTGCAACTAACTTTCATCCTTGCTTGTCAAGAAGCGCAATATTCATCTCGTGTAATGAACAGAACCTGAGCCCCCTATTGCTCTTCTGATTACAAAGTTTAGGCCAACACATCCAATGAATCCGGGCGGCTCCTCGCCAATTTTTTTGAAACATCCGCTCAATCTCATCACAAATAGCTCTTGGAAACATAATCAAAACCATCACGTAGTATGGTATTGACTTCTACTACCGATTTAACCATAATTTCTTGTTTTTGGCTCGGGATAACCACCAATTTCCAAATCTGCTCAAGCGGTCTCGAATGCGATCCAAAATAGGTTGACATGAATCTATCTTTCTTCTACCAATGCCAGTTGAAAACACTAAGATAGGTGGTGAACGAGTTCATCCAACCAACCCCGATATGAGCCGCCAATATTCCCGCCTCCACCATGCCCACAATCTTCTTAAAACAAATGCCCAATGTGGTACTTAAGCATTTTTATTTTTGAAATAAACTTTCATTTGGTTACAACTTGATGACCAATATAACGCGCCTCACGCACTCACATAGCTAGAAACAACATATCTAGCAATCACATTTACCGCCTCGTTCACAAACCACTTCACATACACAAATTTGCACTCAAATGCTTAGCACATATTATAATAAATGTTAATAAGAAAGAGAATGTGAAATAACATTGAAATAACGTTGCTTAGCATTGAGTGTTAAGCTTAATATCTTTTCCTTGACTTCTCTTCGTAGAGCTTCCTACTCCAAATGTTTAGCACATCTTTAAAAAAATATAAGACTCTTAAAGGTCGCGAACCCGCAAACCGTCAAAACGGCCGCACCCACCCCCACCCCCATCCCCGTAAACCAAACCAATCCACTCAACATGTTAAATCGAACGGCCCCCAACCACTAAGAGTGACGCAGTTGGTTAATCCAACTGTGTGAGTAGGAAGAGGTCTCAAGATCAATCTCCCCTCAACACATCTTTGGTGGTGGTGGTGTAAGAGACCACTTTGGTGCGGTTAAGTGCCAAAAGCTCTAGGCTAGAGTTAAGAGACGTGTCTCTTTCCTGAACACTATTGATTCCTTATATATATATACTTCTTTAGGTCGTTGCTTATCCAAAAAAAAAAAAAAAATCGAACGGCCCAATCCAACCTAATCCGTTCGAAAATCAGGTGGCCCACAGATTACACTATTCATCCCTCGGCTCAATTTGTAATTTGTACTCATCTATACGCATAACACTAAATATAAATACTCTTTATACACAGACTTAACTCAATTTTTACTACTCGTTTTCTCGCTCGCACAGCTTCATACTCTACTTCTACAACTGCATACTCTGTAAACAAAGCAAGTGTTTTTCTGTTGTGACGAGCAAAGTACAGTGTGTATGTAATGCTCAATCTAATACCAAAATTGACTGTCTGATACTTCTATGTACTAAATTCCACATTTGATGTCATTCATGCAATTTCATGTCCTAAAGTACTTTTCTCGGCTCAAAATGTAATGAACTTCCTATTACATCACTGTAATGAACAACATCAAGCAAATAGAGTACACTTTAACAGAGGAAATGAGCCAATCAAGTACAACATACTATGTTCAACATAGTGCCCTTTCAAATGTAAATATGCATGTCAGAGTCAGACGGAGCAAATGCCAACAAACCAAGACGAAGTTGGTTTTCATCATTCAATAAAAAATATGATAAGTGGTATTCATCAAACATGAATGTAGGTGGCTATAAATTAGGGCATGCTAAAATGCTTCGATTATAAATCAATTGCTGCAAGACATTGCACTCACCACAATAACGGAACGAAAAATAATCTAGGTCAGAAGTCACAACAACAGCTTACAGAAGTACATGACACGACCCAAGGCTTGGCAGCTAATTATAATTAGCAGGTAGATTAGGGTAGCTCAGACCAAAAGTTTCAGACTTGACGCTGCAATCGCTACCACCAAAATCAGGTGCATTCCTTCTAATCCTTACTTAGCTACATTATACATAATATATATTCATATAGAGATTGCTCTGCAACTTCAACTATGTAAAATCTGCATGTCAACAATTATCAGGTAAGAGAGCATTAAATAGACCGCCAATCCTAATTAGAGGAAGATGTGGCTTCCTTACCATATAAAGCATTTCATACACTCTGTACTTTGCTTGACATTTCTTTCGGTTTTCCATTCTCCTTTTCCTGCAACCATATTTTAAGATGATTAACAGCATAAAAGGAAGTGTAAGCATCAAATTCTAATGACCACAGATACAACAAAGTTCCAATCCACCAAGAAGTCTTTCACTAGCAAATTATGGCACAGCTGCTCCTAAAAATTAGAAGGTCCCATATTGCAGTTGAGGTCAATACTAACAGTCACTGTAACGATTACTTGATAGCCCTATGTCAACTCGAAAGAGGTACCAAACTTGGAGCCCCATAAAGTCAACCATGATATAGCAATAATGTCCAAAACCCTCTCACCCAACCCAAAAAGAAAATATCCTTTGAGGCAAACATATGAACTCCTCGAGCATGTATAAAGGTCACCAAGTTCAAGTACTCCCTCTGTCCCAAAATAAGTGTTTTGCTTTCTATTTTGAGAAAAATTAAGATGTTTGTTATTGTTATCTATTCCCTCTCATATCCCCATGTGCATGTGTTGCAACAAACTTAAGAGATACTAACTTATTATAGGGATACTATTGGTAATTCATGCATAACTAACTTCCTAAATAGAAAACAAGACACTTATTATGGGACAAAAATGCAAGTGAAACATAACACTTATTTTGGAACGGAGGTAGTAATATGGACACCATTGTATCAACATATTTAGATCAAAATAATTAATAACATATCAAACAAATTATTCAACTCTAGAGGAAATGGTATTAACAGCCAAATTGTCAAGACTTAACTATATATTTCTTTCATATTTATCTTCCTATCAAACTGGAAAACATATTTGGACGATAATGGGATCATCTTATTTGAACTTAGGTCCAATCTAATAGGTAAGGCTGCTCTTCCATAATACCAATCCCACAAACAAAACATATTTGAACATCTGAGTTTCTAAAAGCAATTAAAACACAGAAACTAAAGAGTTCTTCATAAAATAAAAGGAGAAATAAAACTGAAATAGAGTAGTAATGAAGAAAAAGCATAAATGGCAACCATGCTTTAGATGCTCAATAAACACATACACCAATCACAAGATATCAACACCTTGATTCGGTCAATAGATCCACACATAAGGATATTAAAATCACCCAACAGACTCACATGTAAGATATGAGCCAATAGACCCACATAAAGGTGGAAGAAACAACCCACGATTCTAAGTAGTGGGATTTAAATCTGAGACTAAACAAGGTCATTGACCGAGTTGTCAGTTAAAACAGAAGAGGGGTGTGTGCAGGTGACATCAGACTTTTCTTTTCTTTTCATCTCTTTAATGTTCACTGTTCTAAATTCGTCATTTGCATTTAATCATCTTTGAGCTTACATCAAGAAAGAAGGTGAGGGTTAAGATATTTCATGAACCTTTCTGAATCCGCTTACTTGAGAGTCATAATATCACTTCTCAATAACAAAGTAGTTTTACTTTAAGGTTTATTACAAATACATGGATCAGAGAGCCAAAGCAGTATCTGATGCATTCAAGAAGTCAAGAATTTTTTTTTTTGACATGCATAGAGCTACCCAAAGAAACATGTGTGCAACTAACAGTTTCACTGTTAAGAAGGAGAAAACAAACACATTAAGTAGCTTTATAACCTAAGAAACTCTCATGATATGATTTTATTGATGCACTAAGAATCAAATCAATATGTGTATCTTGAAAAATTACTGAACAAAGGTAAACTAAAAGTAGGGATATTTGCTGAATGAAATCAATAATTAGGAAAAGGATTGGGAGCAAAGGACTCAATCACTTCCTTGTAAGTTACTGCACAGGTATGCAGCCACAGCAAAAAGGTCAACATACTTATCCCACCAAACCTAACAGTGACACACCTAAAGCAGCCATAACTTAAAGCATCCGTGTTAATATTTCAAACTTCCTCTTCCTTATAAATAACAGGAGAAGATACCAAAACATCCCTCAATAAGATTCTTTGATTAAAAAACCAGCCAACATAACATCAAATCAAAAAGCTCAATAACTACTCTTCTTCATCCAACCAACCAATTTCTTTGGGTAAACCTGATCATCATTCAAATGGTCTAGTTAAATAGGTTGTAGGACCAGAATTTAATAGAAATCAGTTGTCACAGTATATTATATGGTCTGGTAGTTCAAAATAGCGAAGTTCACAATTCAGATGATTCACAAATAGCACAAATGTATAATGTTCATACAACAGAATGTCTGTGAATTAACTATTAGTGAGGTTGGATTTGGTATAATACTATAAAATAGTTGGAGAAACCAGAGGCGTTTTGTAAAAGTTGAAGAAACTATTAAAACCATACACTTCATAAGCATTTAATAACAAGGATTTAAACAGTATAAATTCAATCAAGCTTACTGATCCCTTGGTCTCATAGTAATCGTCCAATGCCCACTGATATTTGGACTGATTCAACCCAAACCAACGTGCCAAATGATCATCTAAGCTAGAATGTGCTGCAAAATAACCCCACACAAAAAGCCTTGTGTTAGTTAATTACATGGGAAAACATAAACACATAAGAACATATCAAGGAAATTGATGAATCATAGATTTTTCTACATTTATGAACCAGGAAAATTAACAAACTTGGCCCAAGGTATTTTAACTTCAAAATAATCTGTCCATGTCACAAATCACTTCAGACATTCCACTCTCTTTTAGCTTATCAATTGAGTATCCTCAATGAAACAAAACAACTGAAACTAGATCAGTTCATCATTTTTACTTTCTGTATACTCTCATTTCTCTTGGCAATACATTATTAAGTAGGAAGATCTAAGGACTTGTGACTTTGTATATTAGATTTTCCAAATTATAACCATAAAAATCTTACACTAGCAACTTACACTACATTGAGGATAATACAAAGTATTTTACCTAATTGAGCTTTCCATTTCCCAGATTCAAACCAGAGCATCAGAAAATGAAAATGAAAACCCCCAAAACTTAGTTCTTTTCATGAACCAAACAAAGTGCTAGAATTTTTTGCCTAACAAGAGCGTAATGGGTTCCGAAAACACTGAAGTGCTGCTCCAAACTTAAAATTTTCCTTATTTAGCATCTATTGTAAATCAAAAGGCACCGACAGATAACTTTTATCTAAGGAAAGTTGGGTTGTTTCCCTCTTCGAGAAACTAAAGCATAAAAAATAGAAAATAATAATAATAATATCAATAACACCATTGTTCCCATTTTCTTAGGAACCAAACAGACGCTTTCAAATTCATAGGAGCTCAGCTAACTTCTCTAAACGAAACCCAACTCGAGTTTTCGGTTCATCTCATCTGGGTCGTCTCCAATTTCCCAAACACCACAAGATCGACAAATCCACGAAAAGCAACATAGAACAGCTCATGCATTGGCAAAAGCACCGACTTTGACATACCATTTTGCACCTTGAGGGCCGCATTCTTGAAGAAACCCATCGCAGACCCGTCCTCGTACCCAGATTTGGAAAACGACTTATTGAACTGCTGCGGCGGCGGCTGAACGGGTGGCGCCGCCACGACCTTCTTCGGTGATTCGAAGACGGGCAGTGGAGTTTGGGGAGTGGAGGGGGTCGATGGAGGGGTCACGAAAACAGTGTAAGGTCCGATTTTTCCGATCATGGGTGGAGGGGTGCCGTCTCTGTTCATAGACATTGCGGTGGAGAGAAGAGATGTGTTTGGATGGTGAGAAAGTGAGAGAGAAAGTAAAGGGAAAACAAAGAGTAAAGAGAGTGAGAGAGTGAGAGAGTGAAGTGAACAGTGCACGCTACCCAACCCAAATGTGTTCAGATTACATCTTTGTCTTTGTGAGACCCAATATTTTATTAAGGGCTAATTGCAGTAGCCCCTACGGGTAATTGACTTATTGCAGAGAACCCTACCACTGAAATCAGGTTTCGCACAAAATCCGCAAGAAGTTTGCTACAGTAACTTTTCATCCAATTTCATCCATTTGACCGTTAGTGTTGGTACAAAAAGACTATTTTTTCCCCCAAGTTATGATTTTTTCAAA
>JAYMTH010003586.1:0-10728 GCA_036897465.1 Pelargonium australe | reverse complement strand
CTCCCACCCCGCGAGCTTCGTCTTCCTTCCACACGCTGTCTGCCGCCGGCCAGCTGCCGAAAAAGTTGAAGAACACTAAACCCTAGCCATCACAGTGGAACGGAACCCTAACTAGCGGGAAGACCACTTTGAGAGCTTTTTTGTCATTAAACAAATACCCACTCTTGATATATATCCAGTATATATTTTTCAATTTATATATACATACGAAAATAGATAGGATCGGACCAATATGGTACATTGGTACCTAATCCTAATATTTGTGATGAAATAAACCTTCTAAATTTAGATCTTTAGGAGGTAGATTACGGAAATATTGGTAAGCTTACTAGTCATCGAAATAATATTCCACAATAGATTAGTCTCTAGGTCAGCTCCTCTGTTCCCATTCAACTTCCACTTCCATCATCTTCTTCAACCGATTTCGCTGCCATGACCATAACCTTATCTCTCACTCTCAGGGTTTGATCTCATCGTGCCTGGCTCACACACACACACGAAGAGAATCATGGCTCTGAATGTGTCGAAGAATCAATTGCTGCCTGTATCGGATCCTCCAGCAGGTGATGAGGAGAGAGAGAAGCTTATTCTGAGATCAGACGATAAGCTCTTCAAAGGCTCCGCCATGACCAAGAAGGGATCCTATGCCGCCATCTCTTACATGTCTTGTGCTGGTACTCATCCACAACACTAGCTTTACTCTATCTTCACTTTTGTTCTCATCTTAGTGCTCAATTTGAGGAAATTTGCTGGAAATTGTTCTGTATTTCTGTTGTTCTCCGTTCAATTTCTTGTCGTTGATCTCAATGGATTTGTTTTTGTTTCCGGAAAGCACTCCTGTTGATGTTGTGAATTCTTTTTTATTGATTTGTTCAACTTATTTAATGTAAATGTTGTGTTTACTGTCTTTCACTTAGGGTTTTCAACTGTGAATTGCTCATGTAATACGTTTCTAATTTGTTACTTGAAATGCTAGTTAGAAATTGCCCTGCCCTGTCTAGCTGCAACCTTCTATAGTTCGATGGCAAATGGTGGAACTTATTTATAATCTGTAATTTGGTGCTTGAATTTCATTTCACTCTATTATAATCTGTAGTCACTAGTCAACATATAATGTAATTTGGAAAATGACGTCTAAGGATCTCATGAACTAATAACGTAAAACTTAAAGTTATGACCATAAAGATTCTCAGTCTACAGATACCTTCAATCTATTCTATTTTTGTGGAATTTAGGTGGGATGTGTTGGTGAGTTTCCAAATGATCTTTGAGAGTTCAACCCTATTGATTAGTGCTATCATTTCGAAGAGAGGACATTGGCATAAGCCATCCTTTTGTCTAAGATATATTTTCATCTTTATTTGCCTCAAATAGCAGCCTTTATTTATTTTTTTAGCATAAGAAAGTATTCACCACTCGTTACTCTTTACTAGCTACAGTTAATGCATCCCAACTCCTTTGAAAGTTTTTTTTCCTCTTCATTATCGCCAACACTTTTTGATTTATCCTCACCTTGCATGTATGTCCTAAAGTAACTTTATTGATCTTCATCATGCGAGGGCTTGCTCATTTAGCGTTACAAGTTACAACTGAACTACACATGCTAATGACATTTATTATTTAACTCTTGTAATCACCTAGTAAGCTATATTGCAATCCAGTTTAACAATCAAGATTGTGCATGGTGGAAGTTTTTCAATATAACATCAAGTCAGTGTTTCCTGGCTGGTTTCCATGAACCATATTTTTTTAATACATGCGCACCCTAACTGTGCTTTAATAGAATCTTTAACATTGCTTCTCAAGATATACTGGTGTCATAAACTTGAGCAATTTGTGACATATTTTGGTGGCATAAACTTTCCATCTTGTGTCATAAGCTTAGCAATTTGTGACATATAATTTGGTGGCATAAACTTTCCATTTGAGGTCATATAATGTTTCTCCATATGTTGGATATTTGAGAAACGAATCCATTTGAGGTCATATAATGTTTCTCCATGTGTTGGATATTTAAGAAACGAATGTCTTTTAGTGCTTGACCATGAAAAGTAAAATGTAAGCGAGTGTTACCAAATATTTGTTTGGAAGGAGACTTGTGTGACTGTCTGTAGTAAAAGGTCCTGAGTCAATTTCTTTAATGCAGCTATTCCTTATTTTAAAGCATTCCTTCTCCCCCTACTACCTCTTTCAATCTTTTAAGTACCAAAGAAAAAGAAGAGGAAGATGGTGAAAGTAAACCAAGGTCCAGAATTTTAGTTGTAACATTGTTTAATCTGGTTTGCAGTGCTCTTGGTATTGTTCAACAAAGCAGCCCTTTCTTGTTACAAATTTCCAAGTGCAAATGTTATTACATCCTTTCCTAGTTAATTTCCCGCAACATGTTGCGTGCACTCTGAGCTCAAATAGGCGAGCACAGGTTTAAGCTTTTTAACATGTTTGAACTTTGAAGTTCTTAGACACTGCGATTAAATAAACAGCATGGTACTTTTTCTCAGTTTTGCTTATTTAGACCTCTACTTAAAAAATTGTCACAAGTGTTCTTGCGGCCTTAAACCTTCTTCATTTATTGAACTTTTCGGGTTGGCATCTTTCGATCCTTCCACTTGTACAAAAAGATTTTCTGCATCATTGCCTGCATCGGTACTTAAAATTAATCACACAAAGAACCTTACATTTGTGGCACTGATGATTTAACACTGAGTATTTCTCTTGCTTTGAAACTAATTGATATGTGATTATATTAGTATTCATCTTTGTGCAGTGAACATGGGTTATACTCTTTATCTTGTAGATGAATTATGATATTTGCAAAAGTCTTACATACACATTATATCTTTATCCTATTTCAGATGATATGTTCATGCTCTTTGCTCTATTCAATGAGACGCCGGAAGATTATTACTTTCATGGCTAGTGAATCTGTGTCCATTTCTGATAACTCCAAATCTCTTGTACCATTGAAGACGCTATATCATACCCTTCCTCTTGCAGTAGCGTATTTGCTTTACATGGTATGCTTTTCACTGCATAATCTTGAACTCATTCTCTTACTTGATACTACCTTCATTTCAACATAAGTGTCATTCTAGTGTTCAACATTTGTTTCAAAATAAGTGTCACTTTATAATTTCAATAAAAAATGCAATTGACTTTCCAATAATACCCTTCACCATTCCAAAATAAGTTAGTTAATTGGCCTTTTTAGCATTCAAACACTAGTAAATGGGTATAGTAATAGTGAGTGACTAGTCATGAAAAAAGGTTAATTAAGTCATTTTACAACTCACCTTAATATGTCTGAAAAACTCTACAATGAAAGTTATATTGAAATGGAGGTAGTAATTTTTATATATTTTTCTTTAAGTAGATAATATCGATCCCTTCTCTTGTTTGTCCTTGAAAGCTAGCCTCTATGGAGTCTGTTCGAGGAGTAAATGTTCCGATGTATACCACCCTCAGGCGAACTACAGTTGTTTTTACCATGATTGTGGAGTACATTCTAGTGCGACAGAAGTACACAACTTCTATCGTCGGAAGGTAAAACAACCCTTCCATAACTGCTGCATATTGTTTGCTGTTTTGACCTCAAATACATCTCTGCATATATTTACTACTATGGTTATTTGATCATTTCTGTAACGTGTTTAGCTCCATAAGCTTCATCGGTCAATTTCAAGGATTAGCCAACTGTATTGTACATTAAACTACCCTTGAAAGTAATGCCATAAATTCTCAATATATCATTGAAAAGAATTGGGCAGACAACTTAAATCTGTTTTTACTACGACTAATGAATTCTTCGAGCGATATTAGATTAAGCAGCACATGTGACTGAGGAATGAAGACAAATTGTATGCAAAAGGTGATTATCAGTGATGTTAAAATCTTCTCCTAGTATTTAAGACGAGGACTATTCTTAAAATTGACCTTTAATGTTCGATGGGCTGTTTTGAGTTTTTATTTCGATACATCTAGTGCAGTTATTATGCGCCTTATATATAATACTCCCACAATTGACATTTTTTCTTCTCTTAAGCTAATAAAAATTTGTATTCCAGTCAACCTTAAGTTTATCTGATGCATTCCAATGAGAGAGAGTGATGTCTATGTTACCTTGTATTTCTGACGCTTTAGGTTTTATCCATTCTCTTGACTTTTTTTTTCTTTCTGTATTTTATCTTTTCCATGGCTTAAGTTCCATCCAGTAAGTTTCAAAGCTCTATTTTTTGTCCTAAAACAACCAAGATCCAACCTTCAACCATTATCTACCACAAACTATGTACTAGATTATTGCAAACCAGCCTTGAAATATTAGATATTTCATTTTTTGTGTGGTAGATCCTACTTATAGCTGTTAAATCATACAACACAAGTTGCTAATGTCTTTTTTGTTTATTTAAATAGCTGCAAGAACTTTGACTTAGATTTATATATTTCTAATTATCTCATTGAACTGAATAATTTTAAGGGTGTTATCAGTGTTGGATTGATTGTTCTTGGAGCACTTGTTGCGGGGGCCCGGGATTTGTCATTTGACTTCTATGGCTATGGTGTTGTCTTCCTAGCTAATATTACAACAGCAGTATATTTGGCAACCATAGCACGTATTGGTGATTCTTCTACCTTTTACATTTTTGGAAATTTTTTGTCATTTCCATTTTTGTAGACTGTTGGTTGACATTCTAGTATGGGAAGCCTAAGCCATTATATGTATCCCAATTAATGAAATTTAACATAGACTCACTGATATTTTTCTTTTCTCAGGGAAATCCAGTGGCCTTAATAGTTTTGGTCTTATGTGGTGTAATGGTAATTTTACAATCTCTAACCTGGTTGATGGTCTTAAACTTTCATATACAGTTAAATAATGGGGGTATCATTTTGGTTCCAATTCACACAAATATGTTGCTTTTCCTGTTTTAGGAATATTGTGCGGACCATTTCTGCTGTTCTGGACATTCATTCGGGGTGACTTGGAGAGGACAATGAATTTCCCTGATCTGTTCGCTCCTGGTTTTCTGGTACTTACTATTTTATTAAAGCTCTTTTCCATCTGAATGTGTTTTCTCACACACGTGTACATATATGCATTTTGGTTCCTTGGAAAGTCAATTGGGAGGTTTCTCTGTAGGAATTATGTAGATTTCTTGTTAACTTGCATACTGGTTTCATTTACTACTAATATTTTTGTTGCTTATAATTGATTCTAATCTTTGGTTCACACATAATTGGTATGGTTACAATTTTGAAGTTTAGTGCACTAAAATTTCATTTGTGAATGAAGCTTACTGTTTTATCTTGTGGGAATTAATGTGGCTCTTGGTTTGCATTCAATTACGAAGACAAAATTGTTGCACATCTTTAAAACAGATGCACACAGAGACATGTGTTCTTAACATTTACTTAAAGCTAGTTTCAAAGAGATTTTTAAGCATGCAGCTTTTTTCACTGTCATTGAATTTGGCAGAGGCTTGACATACACCATTTTCTTTCCATCTTTTTTTCTTGGGCAGGTTGTGTTGCTGTTTTCCTGTGTTCTTGCTTTCTTCCTGAATTACAGTATATTCCTGAACACGACTCTCAATTCAGCACTTACTCAGACGATTTGTGGCAATCTGAAGGTTAGTTTTTTATCAGCCAGTTCGATGTAGCTTGCATGAATAAAACACACAATTTCGTACTTACAAAAAATGAGATGAGTAGAAGATATTAGTTTACCTAATGAAAAGATTGGCCAATGCCGAGCTAAGTTGGTCTTGTCTGATATTGTCCTACAAATGGGCCTAACAGTGCACTGCTCTGCTGGTTTCATGTCGCAGACAAGGTCCAACATAGGAACAGTAATAAGAGGGACAAGTTTTTTTTTTTTTTTTTCCTGCTATGTTGGAAATTTCAATATGAACTTCCTTAAACATCATTTTGCTTTGTGTTTGTAAATCATACATTCTCGTGACCAAGTCACTTTTGGACTCTGCATCCTTGTTTTCAGATTTGCTTGTAATTCTGTTATTTCAGGATTTTTTCACAATCGGGCTTGGTTGGATTGTTTTTGGTGGTCTGCCATTTGATTTCGTGAGTCCACTCGTTACTCTTTATTCATATGCTACCATTTATTACCTTCTTTCTCCCCATATATTTAACATGTGAGATAATGCGATGATGTGTTTTATTTGCAGTTGAATGTCACCGGGCAAGTTCTTGGTTTCATAGGTTCGGGTTTGTATGCCTTCTATAAGCTGATAGGGAGATAGTGATTATAGCTACACACAAATATGTCATTGGATTGGAGGTAATGAGTTGCTCCTACCATAACCATTTGACTTGTGAAAGAGATCTGAGTCTGACTAGGTAGGAAGAAGAGTAACTGATTTTATATCAACTATCATATCCCAAATTTTATGATGGTAGTGGATTATATTGTACAAGTGATTGGTAGCTCTTTTTGGATTTCAATTATGGATAATTTGAATGAATTTTGGAGAAGAAACATTGCTTATACTCATCTCAATAACACAAAAAAAAAAGGGATCAATAACTTCCTTTTCTTACCCTATTATATTGGCATACATTTTACTCATGAAAGGGAAAAATGTATTATGTGTACATCCAAGTGTAGTGACGCAGTTGATTATACAGACTGCATGAGTGAGAAGAACATTTGCGTTCAATCCTCGTTCAATATAGTTCAGGAGAGGGATGCGTTTTAGCTGTGACTTGCCTTCGAATGATGATTAGTCTAGGTGTTTAAAACGGCTTAAAGGTGTCAACCGGAAGTTTGCAGACCCGCTCATAAATCTCATGGTTTAGATCGGAAAAATGCATCATGTGAGTATTTACAGTGGTGCACTTATATAAAAACGTGGTGGGTCATGAACCAGATCTTTTCGGCCGTGAGTTGAATTGTACATTTATGTATCAATTTGAGCTGAACAGTCCAATTAGTCCTATGCTGAACTGCCCACGGGATCAGATCTGTGCCGTGTAGTTTCGTATTTTTACACTTTTGGGGTGACATGTCCTGTGTAAATTGTTGGATTTTAATTTTCTAGCATAATTTTCATAAGAAAATGCAATCTGACACATGATCAAGATACAAGCACAACAACAATATACACGGCCAAAAATTAGAACAAATCTGGCACCAAAATTTGGGTTACCTAGACGGCTAGACAACGATTCTTGCTTGAGAACCAAGTAATCTAACACAGAAACCGATGGAGGAATGAAATATCAATAATGGTTAAAGCTAAAAAGATGAACTCTCATGTGTCACTACCTTTAAATGAAATGTCGCAATAACCAGTCTCATTTTGTAAAGTGAGTTGTAGTCCCATATGGTTAATGGAAATCTCTGAACAAGATGATGAAAGGATACAAAACAAGGGTTTGATCAACAAGATTAGCACTACAGTAAAAAAAAATAATGAAATTTTCTGCTAGCTGTTAAGAAAATCAGTCATATATGTATATACAACATTAGATTACTTACTCGGGTAAGTGACGACGAGTACCTCTACGAGTCAGTCTGAGGCAACAATGCCAGCTTCCTTCACGAGCTTCTCAGCCAAAGCAGAGAGCCGGATAACCTCTGTTTTAACCTGAGCGAAACAATCATTGTCCTCAATTAAACTTAGGATAGGATCAGAACCATTTTCTCGGATGACAATATCACCCTCCATGCTCGAGCTAACTTTGTTCAAAAGTTCATGACTCATATCCGCAAGTTTATGGAGAGCACTAGTTGCGGCTTCCACTTCTAGTTGAGCAGCCTTAAGTTGGAGCTTCTCTATAGCCAAGTCCCCAGTACTTCTCTCACCCATTCGCAAATCATTAGCATCTTCAACCCTCTCTTTCTTCATCCTTGTTACTTCATTCTCCTTTGCATCTAATGTACCGAGAACTGTCTTGAGCACCTCTTCTTTGATTGCGAGGGCCCTCTTTGTCGCTAAAACTTCCATCTCTTTTGCTCTTAAGCTTTCTCTGATCAATTTGAGCTCTGTCTCCAGATGTTGCATTCTGTGATCATTTTGTTTCTCTGATGAATGATTTAGCAACCGACTTTCCATCTCTTGAAATGGCCTAGATGCACCATAATCCTCGTCCTTGATGGAAGTAACCAGTTTGCTCGTGAGCTCAACAATCCGCTCAACCGCAGTTCCGGTTTCAGAAAACTTCAGCTTTGTGCTGTTTAACTCATCTTGCATTACTTGAACACATTCATCTTTCTCCTTCAGGATTGCAGTTGCTTGAACAAGCTGCTCTTCTCTATTGGTCATAAGTTTCTTGAGCTCCACAACCTCCTGGTTTACTTCTTCCAACATTTCTCTTGCATTCTGTAATTCACAATCTTTCTCCTCCAAGATCAGCTTAATAGCAGTCTGCTCAGATTTTAAACGCTGGATCTCTAGCTTTGCCTCCACCAATTCTGATTCTTTAGCTTGAAGAAGATTTTCTGTTTCTCCAAATTCTGAATTTTTTTTAGCAAGCTGTTGATTGAGAACAGACTTTTCTTGGATAGCCTGCTGCAAAGAATCTCTCTCTTTCTTCAACTTCTCCTGCACCTCTTCAATTAGTTCCTTCTCCATAGACAAGTCCCGTTCAAGTTCCTTGTTTCGAGCCTCTGCCACCCTCAACTTTACTTTCTCGTTCTCCACTTCTATTTGGGCATCTTCCAAATAAGTCATGTATGAGATAAGACTTGCCCTTTGCTGTTCTAGTTCAGCCATTTGGTTTTGGAACAGCTGCTCTTGTTCTACCATTTTCCGTTTTGATGATGCAAGAGATTTTTGAGAAGAAACCAACTCAGATCTCACATGAGTAAGGAGGCTCTTCACTCTCCTAATACCCTCCATAGTTTCATTTTGATTTGATGCTTCCACAGCCAAATTCTGTAGTTCCTTCCAAGATAGTAGCCACTCCTTTGTCTGTTTCTCCAAGATGGTCTCTGCACCTTTTACCTTTTCCTCTTCCAGCCTTTTCATTGTCACAGAGACTTCTAGTTCTTCTTCTTTCTCCTGTATGACTCTTCGCAATTCTTGAAGCTCAATTTTTTGTTTCGCCACAACTATATTGGCTTTATTCAGAAGCTGAGCCTTAGATTTAAGTTCATAATCAATCTTGGCAGCTTCCTCACTCTTCTTGGCCAATTGATCTCTCATTTTATCCATTTCACCTTCCTTCACCAGTAGCGCAGATTCTGCAGCGGCAATCTCCTGGTCTCTCTCCTTCAACTGATGCTTTAGATATTCTATCTGCCTAGCTTGAGAAGCTATTTTAAGATTAGCTAGCTTGAGCTCCTCTGTTAGTTTTTCCTGCTTGGAGTAAGCAGCAGCAATTTCTCGTTCTCGCTGCTCCAAGGCCTCCTTCACATGGTTCAATTCATTATGCTCCAACATGACCATCCTTTCCGCGTCCTGAAGATCATCTTCCTTCTTCAGGACCTTCAATGCAGCCTGAAGATCAGACTCTAAGACTTCTAGGTTAATCCCTAGCTGAAAATCTTGAGGAAGATGAGAATCTTTGCTCATCTTTTCTTCCAGTTTTTGTGCCTCTGCAAACAATCTCCCAAGAACAATTCTTGCAGGTTCAGCTGTCCCATTGTCATTGATGCTTGCCTTCCCATTATTTAAAGCTGATTTAATTTGAAAGGTATTGCCTATCCTTTTGGTGTATGTCAAGAAAGCTAATCTCTTGCGTTTCCTGTTGAATTTCAGAGGACATAGCTGCAGAAACATAGCACTGTTGTAAATAATACTGTGCTTTGATAGAAGTCTATTTCTCTTTCCTCACACCCAGACACAAAAGAAAGGTGTTTTAGTCCCATCTATTAGTAAGAATGCAGGCTATATAGAAATTCTGGAATTAATAGTTTCTTTCTCCTTACAAAAAAAGATGCAAATAGATGCAAGAAATAGTATAACTTCCATACAGGAAACGCAGTATTTTCATAAATCAGAACAGCATGGTAAGCATGCTTCTATATTTCGTTAACTTTTATTATTTATTTATCAGCAAGCGTACAAACACCAAGACTCGAACCTGAGACCTCGAGAGAACAAGTGAAATCAACCACTTGCCCTACTAAGTGCTTGTATTTCTTTAACTTTTGTAATAATGAGCCCTAAGAAATTGGTTGTAAATTGGGCATTATTGAGTCAATAAATTTGAGATTCCATAAAACTGTATGGGGAGCAATAAATTATTCCACAATGTAGGTTGCAATAAATTAGAGGAAAATACTCATCTTTGAGATAAATGATGCGGAGAGGGTTTTGAACTAAAGACCTCTTTGCATTTCTGCTGAGGATAATACAGATGAGACAAATGCTGGTTTGTATGGGGAGCACATACTTGAAAAGGGACTTACTGCGGTCTCAATAAAACCATATAGGCTATATCATCCCCAAACACGTTCCTCCCATGCAAGAAGATACAGAGAAACTATATAGAAATTAGAGATGAATTTTGAATACCAATTAAACCCATATCAGTGTACTCCCTCTACCCACTTCTAGGGGCAAGGCAAGCACAATAATGGAACAGAAATGTTACTAATCAATTGCATAACTCTTTAACTGGGCCACATCCTTTTAGCAGCCAATCATCAATAGAAGGAGACCATGGCTCTCAAAATGATACTTTCTAAACTGGAGTTGTCTCCAATCTAATGGTTTATAGGAGAAAGGGTAGGAGATTTTCTAAAGAGCATAAAACACTGGAGCAAAA
>JAYMTH010003585.1:0-10729 GCA_036897465.1 Pelargonium australe | reverse complement strand
CTAGCCCTCTTTCCTTCTCTTCCTCCTCTTTCCTCTCTGTTTTGCTGGAAATGCTTGCTGGTTTCGTGCTCCAAAAAAACAGCAGCCCCATCTCATATCATTAAGGAGATGATAATTAAAGACATGAAAATACCATTTTGCCCCTCATAGACAAAGTTACATAATTGCCCCCATTAAATAGGGACAATACCAACATAACATTGTATCTTAATTTGTACGTACGTATTAACTAATCTTCTTCTTGTCTCTGCAGGGTGATATATATATAAATTATGGGTGATGTTGATGAGAGCCAAAATGGGTATCATGGTGATGCTACTACTAATATCGACATAGGTGCAATGGCAAGTTCACTGGAAAAACGGATGCCTCCTGCAGATCATGGCAATATCTCAAACTCACCCAAGATTTGCATCTTCAAGACTCCAAACATACTCTCCAGGCACAAGCAAGAAGCTTATCTACCAAATGCTTTCTCATTTGGTCCCTTGCACCATGGCCAATTTCCAGACACCGAAGAGATCAAGCTCAAGTACTTGCGCGACCTTCTTGCTGGATCACACGCAGATCTGAGAGATTTGATCAAAGCAGTCGCAGCAATAGAAGGAGAGGCTCGTTGCTGCTACGCTGCTTTACCAGACTTTTTTAGTAAAGAGAGGTTTACAGAAATGCTGCTACTTGATGGTTGCTTCCTTCTTGTGCTGTTCGTCAAGCAATGTTGGGGCGTGGAGGTAGCAGAGGACGATCCTGTACTCAAAGTGTCTATTATGGGTCAATTTCTATCGCACGACTTGGTCTTGCTCGAAAACCAAATCCCATGGTTAGTATTGGAGCGTTTGTATTGCTCCATCAGCTGGAATAATATTGTTACTGGAAATGAAAATCACGAACATGATCATGACTCCCTGATCAAAATCATCACCAATTTCCTTTATGGGGCTTATGGTGATCTTCCTTGTGTGAAGCCTAGACCACGGTGCAGACACATACTGCACCTACTAAGAGAGATATACATTTTGTCAAGTGAAATGGGTCCTCATCCTGATGTCCAATATGAGTGGGTGATGTTTCCTACGGCAACAAGCCTGGTGGAGGCTGGTGTCAAAATCAATAAAGGCGGGTCAAGAAGCATCTTGGATATACAGTTCGACAAGGTTAATGGTGTTCTAACAATCCCGCCTTTTGGGATTCATGATGTCACAGAAGCTACTTTCCGAAACTTGATCAGTTTCGAGCAGTGTTTGGTGGGATGCGATCCTAGAATCACTTGTTATCTAATACTGCTAGACAATCTCATCAACACAACAAAGGATCTAAGTATACTTCAGGAGAGCGGGATTGTTACTTATTGTTGGTTGGATCCTGAGGAGGCTGTCCGGATTTTCAACTGCATGTACCATGACACTTATGTTTCCAAGTTTTATTACACGGATGTGTGTATAGAAGTGAAAGAATATTGTGGGCGGAAATGGCCAAGATGGAGAGCAATGTATGTAAGGAATTATTTCAGTACTCCTTGGGCTATTGTTTCTCAAGTTGTTGCTGCTGTTCTGCTCATCTTCGCATTCTTGCAGACTTTCTTCACCATTAAAAAATGATATGTATATCCTTAATTTGATTGTTGTTTCCTTAGTTACATTTGTTATATTTTGCTTAATTGAACATTTCTACCATGTTTTTATCTCAGTGTTGAAGTTATATAAAGTATTTCTCTATTGTAGGGTATGTAAACCTGTGATCACATCTTATCTGATGCTGTTGGATAATGTCATAGACACCACACCACCAAGGATCTCAAGATATTGGTTGACAAAGGAATTGTTAGCTGCTGCTGGTTGGACGCTATCCGGATATTCAATGGCATCTACAATGACTGTTTTATAGCAAACTCTTATTACACCGATCTTTGCAAAGAAGTGAATGGATATTGCAAGCGCAAATGGCCAAGATGGATTATTTCGGTACTCCTTGGGCTATTGCTTCTCAGGTCGTTGCTGCTCATTTTCGCTTTCTTGCAGACTTTCTTCACCATTATTAACTAGATCTAGTACTCTGTCTCTAGCTCAGATGTGTGAGGTTTTAAATTAGTACGTACTGATATTGCGATGTTGTGTATATTTTGCTATGTACCGTTGTTGTATTAAGTATTAATGTTTTGGGTTTCCATTTTCTGTTATTTATGATTAACTTGTTGTCAAGGATCCAAATATGTTATATGTAACAAAGTGGAATTGTTGCCAACTCCTCAGGCTAGGGAAAGGATCCTGACCCTGTGATTTCAAGGTTATTTTGAGCCAAACCAGATCGGACAAACTGGGCATGCATTGGGTTGCACATGGATTTGTGATCAGTAGATGGCTATTTTGCTGGCCGATGCCCGTGTGACACCTAAAATCAAGTCAAGTTCTGTGATTAATTTCTTGTGGTGTCAACTTCAAGCATTAGCATTAACATTGTGTATGCTCGATCTGGTTATGAATGAATATTGCTGCACATATGCGATCCAGTTCTAAGATTTTAGATGGGAATTAATGTGAAATATAAATTTGTACTATTTTGGTAGTGCATGTCAATGAATAAGAAATATTAATTTCAGAGATCCGTACGAAGAGCTACTTAATTTTCTTCATACAATTTATGGCAACACATCTACTTATCCAAAAATTTCACCCACACAATGTTAATGTTAATGGTTGAAGTTGACACCACAATTGCAGTCAATGTAGGATCCTTTTCAATTTATAACAATCACAGATTCGTACAATATATGATACCCAAGTCAACTATGGTGGATATTTGATTTTACTGCAAATTAAAAACCAGTCCTGTTCTGTAATTTCTTGGGGTCTTCTTCACACAGACAATGTGCCATAAATGATATGAGCTAAAGTAGTTGTGGATCTCTGAAATTAATGTTAATTTCTCATTCATTGATCTGACAAAACACTCTAAATTTGTACTACTAATTACAGACCCTTTGTTATTAAAAATGCATAATATATAATCCACCATTGTTGATGACTTGATGGTGGTGAAAGAAATTGAAGTTGAAAATGATACACTGTTAAAAGATGTATAAAATATATAGTTCTCCATTGCTATTCCTCGAGGTACCATCAGATTCTACAAGCAACAATCTGTCTAAGAAAATTGTTTCTGTATACACAAGAATTTGAACTCAAGATCTCTTGTTTCAAGAAAAGAAAAGTCCAAAGAAACTGCATTTGAAAAGTATACATTGTGTGGGGCAGGCAATATAAATGATAGAAGTGAAGAAGTAGCTGTGGATCTGGAATTTAATTGACTCTAGCAGAATATATAGCAATACAGATTTATGATTTACACACCAGAGAGCTGGAATTCGAAGTGCAATTCAATTCATAACCAGAGAGCTCGAGCCGATCATCCATACATCTCTCTCTGAATTTTCGCTTTGAAACACAGAGGTATGTATCGAAATTATTAACTAAATCCTATAAAACTCATGTAATTAGTAGTTAAATTTGTGAATTCAAATGTTTCATTCATGAAAGTATATATGTAGCTATATATACATATATTTGATTCTTTTAATTGCTAATTAGGATTTGCAAATACATTTTAACTTGCATTAACAAATCTTGTACAATATATATATAGATTATATATGGCTCATCATGAGAAGAGGCAAAATGGGAATGGTGTTGATGCTACTACAAATATAGACATAGATGCACTAGTGGGGTCAATGAAAAGAATGATGATACCTCCTCCTGGAACCATGAACTCCAAGAGTTGCATTTTCAAAACTCCAGAGATACTGTCGAGGCACAATGAGAAAGCTTATGTCCCAAATGCTTTCTCTATTGGTCCTCTGCACCACGGCCAGCCTAAACTCGCAGCCGCGCAAGAGATCAAGCTCTACTACTCGAGCACCCACGCCTGAGACATATTTGAGGGACTTGATGGAGTCGGTGGCAGCGCTGGAAGGAGAGGCTCGTATATGTTATAACACACATGTCAATTTCAGTAAAGAGGAGTTCACAAAAATGTTGCTACTCGATGTTCCGCAAGAATTGTGGAGTGGTGAGCACAGAAGAGGGAGATCCTGTAGCATCAATGTCTTCTCCATGACCTTGTTTTGCTTGAAAACCAAATTCCTTGGTTTGTGCTACAACGTTTGTATTCTATGACCGCCGGAAATAGACTTATTAATGATGAATACCTAGTTCACATGGTTTACGGCTTTTTTCGTTTGTATTCTAAAGATATTGCGTGACAAAGGAATTATTGGCGGATGCTGCTTGGATGGGTTTTCAATGGCCTACACAATGACTGTTATGTTTCAGAGTTCTATTGCATGAATCTATGCACGCAAGTGAACTCATATTGCAGGCGTAAATGGCCAAGATGGAGAGCAATGTACATGCGCAATTATTTTGGGACTCCTTGGCCTATTGCTTCTCAAGTCCTTGCTGCTTTACTCCTCATTTTCGCTTTCTTGCACACCTTCTTCACCATTATCAACTAGTCTACTTTGTCTCTGTCTCTGTCTCTACCTAGCTGAGCTGAGATTTACCAATTTTTTTAATTAGTGATTGGTATATTGCTTATACTTTTCCATTTCGTTTGGCCGAGATTGAGAGCAATGTACCTAGTTGTGTTTGTATTATGTTACAGGTAGGTTTGTGTAACCTAATATTCGTCCCAAAAGACGAATAGGTTGACTTTCAAATAAAAAAATGTGGTTCTACTCCTATTTGTAACCTATTTAACTTGTTTGTGCAACATCATTAAATTATTAGCTTCGGGTTTGTGAATAGATGAATAAGTTGACCTTGATGCATAGAGGCAAAGTCCGACCCGAAAGAAATCAATACTCTTTCACATCATATTTGAATTAGTTTATTAATTAGAATATAAATCTGATCTAAAATAAGAATTGTATCTCCACATGCACAAGGTGGATAGTGTTGATAGAAGACTAGGCCTAAATCAGTTGGGCTGGTTTCCATAAGTGATAGGCTCTGCCCATCACTTTATTTGGGCCATCGTGGCCCAATTTAGTTCCCTAAAAATCCTGTACGTGACGTTTCGAACCCTAAAAAAGAAAAATGGAAAGCTGTAGCAGTAGTGTTAGATATTTTGACCTTTTGCTTTTGCTTTTGCTTCCGTAGTCTGAATCCAAGTACCGTCCTCTCTTCTCTATCTCTCTCAACTCTTCGCTTCGTCTTCGGTAAATTCTTCTCATTCTTCTTCTGATAATCATCTCAGATCTGTCCTGCATCTTCACCTTTTCATTATCTCGTGTCTGTATGTGAATTGTTATCTTTTAATTCATGTTCTGCTCTATTTTTTGGATGCGAAAATGTCTTAATGACAATATTGTATTGTATTTGGTCAAGACCGAGTTTAAATTCATGTATGCGTTGTTTTTTTTTTCGGAATTCAAAGTCGCCGATCTGTGAATTTTGTTCAGGTTTCTAAATCTGTAGACTCTAATTGCATAGAGCTAGTTTGAGCAGTTTTGATCTGTGATATGGTTGACTAGTTTGATTGTGTGATAGCTGAATTTCTAGAACAAGATCCACAAGTCATGTAATTAATTTTATATTTTCAGAAATAATTAGCACTCAATTGTAGGCATTACTGTTAGATAATGTACTCGTCATTGAGCAATTATAGTAGTCACTTGGTCCCATAATGATTGTCTTTTTTCTCTTAAACTTTTGTCCTAAAACAAGTATCCTCTTTCCTTTTTAGTAACTTAGTTAGACATGAATTACTAATGATATCCTCGCAATAAGTTAGAATCTTGGAGTTTTATATAATACGTGTGTGTGTGTGTGGTGTACAAGGGGTAACGTTCTTCACTAATATTTCAGACGACTCGTTTAGGGACGGAGAGAGTATCTTTTATTTCACACATTTGCATTTCGTGGAAGGTGTGGTTAAAAAGACCATCAAATCTTTCCATTTTACCAAATATGAGAACACAATTAATTAGTTACAGTTTTTTTTTTCTCCTTCAAAATTGAAATTATTGGTGCATTCACATGACAATCGAGGCAATTTAAAAAAGTATCATTGGACTCTTGCTTGCATTACCCTATATACATGCATGCTTAGCTATTTTTTGGCGAATAGAGGTTTTGAACCTTATTGTACTGATGTACAGCTACTTAACTGTTCATTGATGCAGCTAACAGTTGTTCTCGTCCTCAAACATTGAATAAGGGATAACTTCAATTTTGATAATGGCTGGCCACAGAAATGACTATGGAAAGAGATTCCATTCCCAATCTGATCATTCTGCAAATGGAGGAAGTAAGAGGAGAAACCCCGGTGAGAATGGGGAGCAGCAAGGAATCGGCTCAGAAGATACTGTATTCCGTTACTTATGCCCTGTGAGAAAGATAGGAAGTATTATAGGAAAGGGTGGTGACATTGCAAAACAATTAAGGTCAGAGAGTAAATCAAACATTAGGATTGCTGAGACCATGCCAGGCTGTGATGAGCGTGTTGTCACCATTTACAGTACCAGTGAGGAAACTAATCCCTTAAAAGATACGGGAGAGCTTGTTTCCCCTGCACAAGATGCCCTCTTCATGGTTTATGACAGGATTGTAGCTGATGAGGCACCTGAGGAGGATGAATTTGAAGAGATCCATCAAGTTACTGTTCGAATGCTTGTGCCATCAGACCAGATTGGCTGTATTATCGGGAAAGGTGGGCAAGTAATACAGAATATACGCAGTGAAACTCGTGCTCAGATTCGAATTTTAAGAGATGAACATCTGCCACCCTGTGCTTTGAGTTCTGATGAACTCCTCCAGGTATCAAGTTTTTTCAAGTAATGTTATTATGTTTTTTTTTTCCATTCCATTTCAAAATGTTTTTTTTTTTTATTATTTTATTTTATTATTTGGGCCTCTTCTCTTTCATGTGTATTGCTCTCCTTGGTAAATGGTAATATTCATTTTGTTGTGTTTCTATGAGTTTTCATTACAGGAATTGTTTTTTTTTCTTTGTGGTTTAGATAATTGGGGAGCCTGCAGTTGTGAGAAAAGCTCTTTTCCAAGTGGCATCTCGCCTACATGAGAATCCGTCACGGTCGCAACCCCAGCTCTTGTCTTCATCAAGCATGTTTCAGTCTGGTGGTATGTTCATGAATCCGAATGTTGGTGCCCCTCTTATGGGTGGTTATGGGGATTACAGGGATGAAGCTTCTGCAAAGGAATTTTCACTTCGTATAGTTTGTCCGACTGGCAATATTGGAGGTGTAATTGGCAAGAGTGGTGTCATTATCAAACAAATTCGGCAAGAATCTGGAGCATCCATTAAAGTTGATAGCTCGAGTGCCGAAGAAGATGATTGTATCATCTTCATATCAGCAAAAGAGGTGAATTTGTGTTATTAACAATTCATTTTCTATGGTTTATGAATCACATACGCAAACATAATGTTGTCTTCTTAATTGTGAATTGTTTATTTCAGTTCTCTGAGGATCAATCCCCCACAGCGAATGCAGCACTGCTCTTGCAGCCACGCTGCAGTGACAAAGCTGAAAGGGAATCAGGTGATACCGTAATTACCACCCGTCTGCTTGTACCAAGCTCACGGATTGGGTGCCTTATCGGTAAAGGTGGAGCTATCATATCTGAGATGAGGAATGCTACTAGGGCTAGCATCCGCATCCTTCCAAAAGAGAACCTTCCCAAAGTTGCATCTGAAGATGAGGAACTAGTGCAGGTGAATGAATCTGTGTGGGGAGTGTGTTACAACTTTTTTAAATAGTGTCTTGTCTGTGATGTCCTGTCTAACCTTTTTAAGACAATGAAAACTAATTCTTCCAGTGCTGATCAGATTACTGGAAGCATTGATGTCGCTAGAAATGCTCTTTTGCACGTTATTTTACGGCTAAAAGCCAACCTATTTGAAAGGGAGGGAGCAATGGCTGCATATCCACCAGCTGTTCCTTACATTCCCATGTCAGTAGACATGTCAGATGGATCAAAATATGGGAACCGGGATAACCAATCACGAGGACGTGGATATTCTTCTTCCTCTGGTGCATATAATTCAGGTGAATTGGCACATGGTGACGGTCATGGAGGCTATGGGGGTTCAGTTGTAAGTGTTTGGTGATTTATTTAGTTTCTATGAATGCATGATCAGTCTTGGAATGAATTGGTCTGTTTTATGCTTCTTATTTTTTCATTCTGCAGGGCGGTAACAGAAGTAGTTATGGAGCATATGGTGGCAACCCATCTGGTCGTTCTGGCAGTGCTGGGTAGGATTTATATTCTGTACTTCCTATCTTTGAATTTTTTCTTTAATCTATACATTCTAGTATTTAAAACTTGATTGTGTTGGAAACTTTATTCTTCAACGTGTATGGCTGACTATTGGCTCTGTTTCCAGGTTGTATGGTCAAGCCCCCTTATCCCATGGGAAACATCATGGATATTAATCCTAGATTCTTGGGGCTGCAGGTAGATTATTATTTCTTGTCAATTTCATCCTTTGATTTTAATTAGGTTTTTTATATTTTATTTTAGAAATATGAAGTATGTTACATCGTGCTGACAGTATCATAACCTAGCCATTCATCTTAGATTTCTGATATACCTTTTACCTTTGTTGCCTTTCCCTTCCCAACAAAACAGCTGTGATCTACAAGCCTGAAGCCAGCCCTTTGCCCTTTTAGATGATGCTTCAGCCTAGACCTGAAGATGAGACGAACTGGATTTGAGCAACTAGTGCTCCCTTGGCCCACCCTTGATGCTTTGTTGGGGTGACCTACTCAATTAATTATGCCCCTTCTTGCCAGGAATTAACGAGCTCAATATCGTTTGCTCCACTGTCAAATGTGGTGAAAGTGACCTATGTGTCATCATAGACTCGTAGTGACATTTTCTAATTGTCTGTAACTTATATGGTTGAAAAGCCATGGTGATTTTCTACTTGAATGATATGATTTTACGTTAGAAAAATAAGCAGCATCAGGTTCTTTTTTCTTTTTTCAGTCTTGATCGATGTAGTATGGTGGTAGAACTTTGGGAACCCTCGGGTTCCTGAGTCCTTTAAATGTAAATGCACCATGTATTACTGGGCAAACTTTCCCCTATATGTGTTCTATTTCTGATATTTGATGCTTGTGGCTTAATTACTTTTATGCACTCTTTTATCGTCAGAAGGTATAATTAGTCCCTTTTATGTTCCCCTTGAAAGGATATTTAAGTTTTTAGTTAGTGTAGGTGGATACGAGTTGTGTGATCTACCGGAGAAGAATGCTAGGAAACCGCAAATTGCTCAAAAGGCAGGTTTGTTGGTTCTGGTGTGTGTGTTCACTATTCAGGACAAATTTCAGAGGCTATTAATGACCTGGGAAGTAGCAATGTTTATCATTCTGAGGCAGAACAATAGGTTTGTTCTCTTATGTTGCATCTTTCATGTTATAGTTTTATATTGGCCTTTAAATGGATGCATTTTAGTCTATGCTTCTAACTTGACAGGTTAACAGGTAATTCTGCAAAGGTTCGTTGATATTATGTGCATTGTAAAGATGTGCCGCATCATTTTTCAAACCAAGAGGTGAGATGGATTATACGGTTGACTGTGGTAAGGTATGTTATAGTACTAGAAGTATATCTAAAATCAGAAAGACGGAAAACAAAATTAGGAAGATTTGAAAGCCTCCTCTTTAGCTTTATGTAGAACAAGGAAAAAAAACCTCCCTTGCTTGAATAAAGAACTGGAAACAGCAAAGAACTATCAAAATTTTCACATCTTCCCCAAAATAGAAGTTTTACCATCATTTGTCTTGATTTCTGCCTCAAGTTTGCCCTACTGAATCACAAGTTAGGTAGAACTATCAATTTGTTCATGTTCTCAAATTCGTCTTGTTTTCTGACTCACAAGTTATGTAGAACTATCAAATCGTTCACGTCTTTCCCGAAATAGAAGTTCTACCCACATTTTGTCTTGTTTTCTGACTCAAGTTCGTCCTAATGAATTACCTGTCTAACCTTACTGATGTCGTCCAGTCGTTGATTGATTCATAAATCTGAACACAACTGATTCAATCGATTTTGGTGGCTTATGGAGATTGAGTAGTGTCGTCTTTGAAAATTTGATGTGCAGCTGCTTTGCAGATTCGTTATGCTTGAGTATGAAATTGAAAGGTTTCACAAACTTGAGAACCAGAACTTCAATTGCTGAGATTTGTGAACATAATTGTGTTGTGTAGTTTCTTGTTTGCTGTGCTAGATACCGAAATCCATAAGTGTTGAAGGCAGATATGGTGCAACAGTCAAAGCCAACACATTAACATGTGTGCTAAACATGTCGTGTTTATGTTTTGTATTGAAGCAGGATTATGAAACGTGTCGTGGATTTATGCATAATATGTTTTGATAGTGTTCTACCCTACCAATTAAACAATTAAGCCCTTACAATATATTGATAAAAGTATTGTTATGTTCTCAAAAATTGTATAAATATGGGTTTTATAATATAACGCACTGGGCACCTAAGTGTTGCTAATAATAAATACGGAGTATAATTTATAATTAAAAGGATTGATTATCTTAGGGGTACCTGTACTATCAATAATGTATCGAATTAGTACCCCTACTTTGAAATAGATTGGATTAGTACCTCTACTATTTGAAAGTGAACCCCGATCATATCTTCTGTCATGTATATATACAAAACACAAACACATATAAATATATATACACACACA
>JAYMTH010003584.1:0-10731 GCA_036897465.1 Pelargonium australe | reverse complement strand
ATGAAAATGTTTAGGGTAGAAAATGGATAAGTTTTAATATTTTAATGAATTTATTACAAATGTTAATATTTTGTACCTATTTTGTTATAGATTTTTCGAAAAAAATCGATTAAATTTTTTTCGTAAGATTTGACGTATTATAATAAGCTTTTACAACTTGTTAGTGTATAACTCATATACGTTTAAATACTAAAAATCGTAAATATAATTTTTGTATACACGAGCACAGACGGGGAGGAGAGACATTTTCATGCATTGAAGACAGAAATCAGAATTGGGAATTCCAAAGTTACTTCCACTTGATGTATTCTATGATGCATCCAATGGGTACCTCATTGACGACTGCTGTGGGTTTGGTGAGATCTTGTTTCACAAAAATAAGCATACAACTTGTCACTATGATGTGTATCTTGAAATGGAGTCATGTGTAATTTATGTTGAACCAAAGCACATAGTACTGATAGTATTGGAAGACAAAAGCAAGCATAGGTGTAATCAAAATAATAGAAGAGAAATAGGATATAGTATAGTAAACGGCATTTCTATTATTTATCTCGATCCCCAGACAGTTTTACAATTAATATGTGGGAAAAGAAAAAGGCATAATATGAAGAGACTAATTAAGTTCATCATAACTATACTAATACATCTCTGTATATATAGCTCATTTGCAGACTATTTGTTGAACCTCATTACAATTGATCAAAGCTAGCTGGAGAGCAGACATGGACATCAAGGAAGTGAAAAAAGAAAAGGCTTCCCATGGTGCGTGCTCAATAATATATGCACCTTTGATATATATGATCCTTGTTTTATTTTTTCAATTTTGAAATTGTTGCAAAATATTGTTTGTTAACTATTGTTAGACCCCTCCACTTATAGCAATTTCAAGCTCGGTGAGAACTGCAAGGCCCGGGAACTACTTATTCAAGATCGAATCATTCTCATTGCTACTCCAGGTGCTTGTGAAATTAAAGTCTGATAAGTATGATTCAGGTCATTTTGAAGCTGGAGGCTATCAGTGGTTTGTGTAACTAATGTCTCTGCATCTGCACAATTTGGAATATTCACTGCTAGTAGATTTATGTAATTTGTGTTGTGTGTGTTTTGTTATCTATTTTGAATACAGGAAGCTATCTCTCTATCCTAATGGGGACAATAAAAGAGGTGGCAATGGCTATATCTCTTTATACTTGTTAATGGCAGAGCCTGATTCATTACCTCAAGGTTGGGAGGTCAATGCCATGTTCAAGTTTTTTGTGTTTGATCATGTTGGTGACAACTACTTGACGCTACAAGGTATAGCCTCTTATATCTTAATTAATGCGAATGATATCTACCACTTTAGTTTATTTATAAACACATGTATTTGCAAGCAGATGGTAAAGAGAGGAGGTTTCATGCATTGAAACAGAGTGGGGATTTGCCAAATTACTACCTCTTAATGTATTCAATGATGTATCCAACGGATACATAATCGATGACAGCTGCGCGTTTGGAGTGGAGATATTACTTCATAAAAATGAATGGAAAACTGGATCTCTGCACATTATGAATGAACCTGATGACAGTACTTGCACATGGAAGGTTAAGAAGTTTTCAACCCTAACTCAAGATTCATACGAGTCTGAAGTGTTCACTGCAGGAGGACACAAATGGTAATTATATTATGCCTTGTGTTTAACAACTTTTAATCAAATCACATCATCAATTAACTTTTTATAAACAGGAGGTTGAAGCTTTATCCTAGAGGAGATTCTAGGGTAAATGACAAATTTCTATCTCTCTTTCTGTGTATCAATGACTATTCATCTCTTCCTTCTGGATGGAACATTTTTGTGGAATTTAAGCTGGCCATCAAGGATCAATTGAATGGGAAACGTGACGAGTGTACATGTTAGTATATAGTAGTAGTATTTATTTCTGGTGGTTATAATCTAGATTTTGAATATCCAATGTGACTTATAGCTCTCATGTAACTTTTTTTTCAGGCAACGATTGGTTCAGTTCTACTTCTACTTCATGGGGTTATTCTGAATTCATGCTGCTTACTAATCTCCATAGTGCATCAAGTGGGTTCATAGTCAATGACACTGTGATTGTTGAAGCCAAAATTACCTTCATATCTGTTGTCAGTAGCTGAAAACAATGTCTTGTGAAATTGCTCAAATCTTCTTTCTATAATAGTCACATAAAGCATCATATTAGTGGGAGTCTTCCACTTAAGAACTGCATCAACTTTAGATGGATCCATAGATACCCCATTGAAAGAGACAATGTGCCCTAGATAATCAACTGAGGTTTTGCCAAAACTACATTTAGACAACTTGACAAATAGCTTATTGGCCGATAAAACAGTTAGAACCTGCTGAATATGCTTTAAGTGTTCTTGCCAAGATTGACTATAGATCAATATATCATCGAAGAAAACCAGAACAAACCTTCTAAGAAATGGTTGTAATACCTGGTTCATTAATGATTGAAATGTGGCAGGTGCATTACTCAAGCCAAAAGGCATTACCAACCATTGATAGTGGCCCAAATGAGTCCTGAATGTTGCCTGTTTCTTTGAAGTTCTACAAAAGTTATGTTAAAAGTGACCTTCTTTATTTCCTATATTGTTGCCTGTTTCTTTGAAGTTCTACAAAAGTTATGTTAAAAGTGACAATTGAGTTTTTTCTATTCTATGATTATATGATGTAATCAGTTTATGTAGGCTAGCAATGTGTTATCATACCAGATTTGGTATTTTTCAACAAATCAACCTTCTTCATTATACATTAAATATGATGTTTTTTGTTAACGGACATGGGAAATGACCTCCCGAATTCGATCGACCTTATCGACAAAAGAGGTTGACCCAATCCACATTTTACAAATCAAATGAATACTTTCTTTGTTTCTAAACAACATGTTGAAATGATTCTTACACCTTCAAATATGACTAGTATTTTATCGCACTAAGGTTAGTGAAGTACAAGAAGTAATCATGAACTCATTTTTGTAATAAAGAAATATTTACGAGGTTTGTGTAGCTTGAATTGTTGGATTGATTAATTAAGGCATTGATGACCATGTTTGATGGTAAAAACTGATTTTTTAGGTTGCTCAACTTATAAACGGTAGATGGCTTTGAAATGAAATTAAGAAGATAATTTACATCTCTGTATTTGTTTGAAACAGCGATGTAGTTTTTATTAGAGTTTATGATAAGTTACAGTATTATCAAGAAAGGATACAATAAGAGATATACAAGTTTTTCATAATGGCAGAGCCCGATTCTATATCTTGAAAAAGGATGTCAATGGTTACATTTCTTTTTTTGGGATTTTTATACAAAGTATTTTGGTAAAGGAAATAAGAGATGTCAATGGTTACATTTCTCTATACTTGGCATGCCTCTCTTTGTTGGGAGGTCAATGTGATGTTCAAGTTTTTCGTGTTTGATCATACACGCGACACCTACTTGATACTACAAGGGCAGCCTTTGCTGCGAGCCGTTTCATTTCAACCATGCACTTTATAGTTTTGACACAATTATGCACTATTTTTATAATCTCGAGCAGATAGGAAAGATAGACGTTTTCATTCACTGAAGACAGAATGGGGTTTTGAAACATTACTTCCCCTCGAAGTATTCAATGATCCATCAAATATCTCGTATACGATACCTGTTAATAGTACTTGCACTTGGAAGATTCAGAATTTTCAACCTTAATTCAAGAATCATATTGATCTCTCAAGTGTTTACTGTAGAAGGGATCAAATGGTAACTTATAGCATTCTATTGTTGAATATTTGATCAATTTAATACAGGATGTTACAGCTTTATCCGAAAGGAGTTAAGGAGATTCTAGGGAAAATGGCAAAGGTCTATCCCTCTAGCTATCTGTATATTCATGATGTTTCTTGTCTTCCTTCTGGATGGAATGTTTATGCAGAGTTTACACTGAGCATCAAGGATCAACTCACAGGGGAACATCGCGAGACTATATATCTAGCTTTTGAGTAGTATGTAACAGCTTGATGGAATTGGGCACTTAATAATGCATCAGGAGGCTTCATAATAAATGATACTGTGATTGTTGAAGGGAATATTAAGGTCATATCTGTTTTCAAGAGCCACCATATCCTGATGACAAAAGTTCATAAAAGAACTTCATGACAGTACTTACACTTGGAAGGTAGACAAGTTTTCAACTTTAACTCAACAATCATGACTCTGATGTGCTCAATGTTATGATCACTTTACATCAACTCATGATCAAACTCGATCTAGTATATTGTCATATCTGCTTCAAGTTCTACAGAAATTATGCTTAAGATTTATGAATGTTCTTCTTCCGTAATTGCTACATATAAAATTGTTCAGGAATTATTAAAGCTTGTTGAGACTTATTTACCAATTTTGGGAACATATTGTTTTTACCCTATGCATGTACAGTAGGTTACAGTTTTCCATTGTCTGAGAAACGAAAAGGCAGAATATGATGAAACTAATTCATCTGTCTTTTCTCTATTGCCAATTAATTAAGCTCCTCATGAACATACTAGAACATCTCTTTTGTACATACATATATATAATATATTTCAACTGCAGTCTTAGAGTCCTTCCTAAATACATGTAATTGAAGCTAAAGAGCAGACATGGACATCAAGGAAGTGAAAAAACAGAAGGCTTCTCATCTTGAGGATGACGAATATCATGGTAGCTAGTACTTGTGTGTATACTTAATATCACTATTTTTTTTCTGTGTTTTTTCTAATAAAGTTCCTGTAAGTTAATTGCTTGTTAATGTTACAATTACACATTTCCTCAGCAGCAATAAGCTCAGTAAGACCCGGCAACTTCTTATTCAAGATCGAATCATTCTCATGGTTTCTGCAGGCGCTTACAAAATCTAAATGTGATAATTTTGATTCAAATCATTTTGAAGCTGGAGGCTACAAATGGTTGGTGTTATTAATTTGTCAGCAATTGCACTGCTGGTAACACATCAGATACGTACATATATAGTTTCCACAGTTTTTAATAATCAATTAATTAATGTTGCAGGAAGCTATCAATGTATCCAAATGGGGACAAGAAAAGAGATGGTGATGGCTATATCTCTCTTTACTTGGTATTTGCAGAGTCCGGCCAATTTTCTGCCTCATGGTTTGGAAGTTAATGCTATCATCAAGTTTTTTGTATTTGATCATGTCCATGACAACTACTTGACTCTACAAGGTATGTAACCATCTTTAAAGTCTTGTTGGGAATAATTTGATTTGTTAAGACAAAATGTCCCTTGTTATGGAGATGAGAGAAGAATATATATGAAAATATTTTTTCATGTGAAGTCGCGCGTGTGTTTTCTAATTTCTATCGGTTCACCTCGCATGGACATTACTCTTATTTATGTAAACTGGCAGATGGGAATGTGAGGCATTTTCATGCAATGAAGACTGAATGGGGCTGTGCCAAATTCAACGATCCATCGAATGGCCGGATACCTCGTTGGTGATAGCTGTGCCTTTGGTGTGGAGATTTTTATACATAAAAATGAACGGACAACATGGTCTGCGTCTATAATAAACAAGCCTCTTGACCGTACCTACATTTGGAAGTTTAAGATCTTAGACAGCTTATCTCAAGAAGTTTTCGAGTCTGATGTGTTTACTGTTGGTGGTATTCAGTGGTACCTATAGTATATCATCTTTTAACTGTATCTGTTTACTTTGTACTTTTACTCACCCTTCTCAGGTCAAATATATAACCAAACGAAGGGATATACCTAATATTGTTTATATTAAAAAATAATTTAGAAATTACTAAAAAATATAAAATGTAGATCTTAGTATTGCCTAAAAATATAGTTTCTTAATACAAATTCTAAAATATTGTTTCTCCAAATAAATTTCTCGTTTTATTATTATATATTTTTTTGTTTCCTTATTATTTTGTAAAATTTGATTCAAAAATAATTATTTTGAAAATAAGAAATTATTTTATTGGAACTTCAATAAAAAATTCCTTCTATATTATAAATTTAGTTCTAAATTGTAATAAAATAAAAGATTTATACTACAACTATAATTAAGCAAATATTTGTGCCAAAACTAAAAATTGGATGATGTGTCACTCTAATACGCATTATAAACCTGTTTTTTGGTTCAGCTTTTATAGTATATATAGATTTTTCCTAAATCAATTATTTGACCTGAATGTCCTATGTTTGCATTGACTAATTTGACCTATATGGACAAAAATAATCATATATGGATCATGCCCAATCAATCTTAGAAAAATTGCCAGACACGTTGATTGTTTCTTTTGAAAAAAAATTATACATATATTTTCAGTATTTTTGGTTAAGTTTTCCTGCATAGAATTTTTTTCTTGACTAGAAAATGACACAAAGCAGCATTTATTGACTATGTCTTTAGATTGTAGACTGATTTTTACTTTTCTTGAGCTGTTTTTGTTTTCTTAGAAAGAGAAAAAATAGAAATCTTGTCAAGACATATTGGATAAAGGATCTCATTAGGCATATATTGCACGGTGCTGCATTATTTAATTATGATCGGAAAAGTCTTATAATTTCTTTTGTCTAAATCATGAGGTTTCTGACCGTGTCAACATACTCGTGGTTAGCATTTTTAAGCTGTTCTATCAGCTCCAGACTAATTCTCATTTTAGCCGAGTAGGATCACAAGGGCGACAAAGTTCTCCATACCAAGTTTTAAAGCAGCTGTATTTTCCGAGACTCGAACTCGAGACCTCAGATTAAGGTGGAACAACCTCTTACCAGTTGACTCACGCTCTCGGTGGTAAAAATCTTTTAATTAGTGTTGAATAATTATTCATAAGCTCAAAATTGTCACATATAGATATTTATAGTAATTCCCAGCTTCTAATTTGGTTATGAATGGCCCATTGACAAAAATTGGGCTGGCCCATTACATTAAAAATAAAAAGTCCAAATTCCAAAAGAATTGAAAGAACTGAAAACTGAGCAACTGTTAGTCTGTGATTCGGTCTAGGTGAGCTGAGCAGAGCAGAGCATAGAAGAAACTTAAACCCTAGCACTCGGTGAGCAGAGCAGTGACCCTATCGGCAGCTAAATCACAGATAAATAGGAAAAGTGTGTTGGGCAAGACATGTCGGAAAGAGAAGATTATGACTCCGACGTACCGGAGGAGTTCACGGCGGAGCAGGTTTTCCTCTTGCTTCATTAATTTATTTTAGTTTTCTAGAAAATTAATGGATGATTCGGATTCGAGAGGTCTGAATTTGTGCTATTTTTGACGAGTGTACAGGGAGTACAGCTAGATGAAGAGATTAGAAGAGTTCAGAAGGAAAACAAGGCCAGGTAAGCTTTCTCTGACACTTAAAGATTACATTTTTGTTGTTGTTTTGGGTTCTGTTTCGATTCCTGAAGTAGATAAATCATAATTTTGTTCTTTGAATTCGAATTCATCATTGATATTTACAATCTGGGTATGCCAGAATAGATAAGAAAGTAGGACATCATTGATGTCAAAGACAGCAACAACCATAGTGATTGCTAAAGGGTTAGTTTCAAGGGACAGTTTTGATGGTTTAATTGCTTAAAGAGGCCCACGTGAACAATAATGTTTCCGGTGGATGTAAAGATATGAGCTTTAGAAAGATTTATGGTATGTTTCCTTTGTGAAAATGGCATTAAAAGAAAGAAAGAAACAATCCATTGCTATTATAAATTGGTGGTATGAATGTTCCGTATTTCTCCATCAAGTTTGATCATTTGGTCTTTTCACTCCTGTTACCATGCATTTAATTTAACAAGCTACCTCTTGCTGGGTTTGTCTTGGAGTTGTTTTTCTTGCTGGCGAATTCGAAACTGACAGTGAAGACTTTTTAGTTGCTCATTAATTCTGTCAACATAAGATTCATCCTATAGAGCAGGAAAGCTAGAAGGGCCTTCTTATGTACTCAGTCTTATGGTTTGTAACCAGATTTAGTCTTTCCAGGATAACAATAGGTTAGGGGACTGCATTAGTTGTGATGAAAATTAAGTGGAAAGGGTCATACTAAAAATGATACTCCCTCTATCCCAAAATAAATGTTCACTTTGTAATCCTTCTATCCCAAAATTAGTGTCCACATTCTCTAAAACTTTTGTCCCTATATGAGTTTCAACTTTCAGTTTTCGCTAGTAAGTTATGCATGCATTACCAATGATATCTCTAAGATAACTTGGTTAGAACCATTGAGTATTTTACAACATGATGACATGAGGGTATAAGGGGGGAAATGTAATACTAACTAACTTATCTTAATATTTGCAAAAGTGGAAAACGGGACACACATTTTGGGACGGACGGAGTAAAAGTTCAGGAAAGTTAGTTAGGATTGAACTTTCCCCTTATACTTCCATAGTTCCAACTTCCATGTGCTCCTGATGTACACTCAATGAGCTCTAAGCAACTTATCTCATGGATAATACAAGTTCAGATGGTTGTTGCTTTTCGTATAATCCATATGAATGGGGATTAGTAATTTTATATTCCCACGTCAATGGAAGAAGAGTAGAGGGAGCTCCCACTTTGCCTTATTATTAAAGGTATGCACACTATAAAATAAGTAAAAGTTTGACAAAAAGTGGACACGCATTTTGGGTTTCTTGTGCAAGTTCTCTTCCTGCAAGTAATAATGGCTAAAAGGGGCGCTTGTTTGTAAAAATAAGGACCAGTAAGGAATGATTATTTTGATGTCAACTTGTGGTGGAAGGTTAGAAAGAGTTTTCACCTTGGGAGGTCTCCAAGGATTTTACTCTAATCTGCAAACAGATATTGTAGACATGTATACAAGACCAGGACATCAGTTAATGATGAGGGGCTTGGATAGTACATAATTTTGAAGACTTATGCTTTCTGATTTAAGCACATCTGGGCGGAAATAGTTATGGTGACCCCTATTTTAAGAGAGAAATTAGTCATTAAAAGTTCATGCATATTGTAGGTGTCTTTACAAGATTATGAAGTCCTAAGATAACCTTTAGTTCTGAATTATATGCAGTATCGGCGCTATTGTGGTTTTAAAAGTTGTTTGCACTCAATTAATTCTACTACTGAATGCATTATTTTGTGAAACAACAAATTTCACTGACCTAGATGCATTTTCTTCTGCATAGGGTTGCTCGTGAAGGAAAAGAACGTCGCAGGAAATGGGCCCAAAACATAACACCTCGACCATCTAAAGGAACTGATAAGGTTCAACATGTAATCCAAAACATAACACCTCGACCATCTAAAGGAACTGATAAGGTTCAACATGTAATAGAAGAAGCTGAAGCAAATGAAGAGTCTAGCGCAAAAGGGGGAATGCTTCCTAATGAGATAGTTGAAATGCTTGCAGCTCGTGAGAAGTATGATCTCTTTTTCTCTCTTGGTGAACGTGCATAGATATGTTACATATGTATGCTTCAGTGATTTAACTTGACCATTAAAGGTAATGTTCTAACTTTTAACCAAAAGAAAATATTCCACCTGCAGACAAGCTTTCTCTTCAGACTCCGAGGATGATAAGACTGAGGCTAAGCGCACTAAAAGAAAGAAAAAACTCAGAAGTTCAGGGTAAGTACTTCTTTTGCCATGATTAGGTTAATTATGCACTGTAGAGTCTAATGGAATAATTATCTGTTGTGTTGTGATTGCAGGATAAATCCTGTTATTTTGAAGGATGCACATCCTGCTCAATGCTTGCAGAATTCCTTGGAGTTCTTGAAGAAACGGAAAATGCAGGTTCCAAGGTCAACATCAGTTTTGAACAACTCCAACCAAGCACTGCGCTTCCTCTCTGCCTCTGGCGTATTAAGTAATAGTAAATGTATCTAGTTTCTTCGCATTCAATATGTTATATTGATACTATTATTTCATCCTACTTGGCTCCTCTGAGAACATAGCTGATTGACCAAGAACTGGAAGTTCAGTTTGGATCAGCTAGTTTTTTGTCACTAATTTCACTTTTTGCTGTCATTTGAGACATTTGGTGGTCTGTCAGCTAAAAACATGCTAAGCTTTCACTCGCAGGCAAAAATGGGCCAAATCGATAATATTGAATATGTTTTTGCATGTTGAATCACATTGTATTACTAAAACAGAGTAATTGACAAAAAAACTTGCAGCTAGCCAGCTACAACACACAACAATAACAAAAACATCATCAACCACAACAAACACACATGGACACAAACTTGAACCTACAATCACAACCGTTTCCACATCTTTGTGCTTCCAAAGAGCTTGACAAACCAGTAAGGTTTTCTCGCAACAAACTCGTTCCCCAAGACTACACCTACCACCAGTCCACCTCCGAATCCTATCAATATCACCATCCATTCAATTTTATCAAAGATTACTGCTTCTGGTTCAGAAACTAAACCTGCAAGTATTGTCGTTTTGTTAGTGTGTTGCAATTTTTCTGTGTTAATAATTTAAATCTACAACTGTCAATTCATTCCGGCGAGTTGGGACTCACCACTTTGGCAGCCGCCGCCGTTTATGAGTCCGTCGCCGTGAAACCCTTCTTTGCAGTGGCACCGGAATGCCTTCGCGCCGTCGGCAAGTGAAACGTCGACACAAGTGGCATTGGTATGGCACCCATCTGAGCAAGTCCCATTGAGCCACCAGGCCAGCTCCAGAGACTGGAACTCGAGCGAGTTCTTGCTCGAGTCCACCGCAACCGTCGTGAACAAGAACTGGCAA
>JAYMTH010003583.1:0-10735 GCA_036897465.1 Pelargonium australe | reverse complement strand
CCTCCACACCAACAACAACTTTCGGCCGCAACTCTCAACAGTGAGTCCACACCGTCGTCGGTCTTCACGCTGCACCTGTCTCCTTCCTCCGCCGCCGCCGATCGCTCGTCAGTCCACCGGCAGCCACCACAAGGTAAACCCTAACCCTAGATTTTAAAAAGAGATGCTTAGAGTTCCTTTACTTTTTAGATTAAATGACTGAAACCCTAGTTTTTCTGCCATCTAAACCTCGGGATTAAAGGGGTATGCGTCTGTTTTTTTTTCGTAGCCTTTTGTGATGTCCTGCACTGAAGTTTATTTAACGTGAACTGAACTTTGTTTTTTCAAATCAAATATCATAGGGCAGAAGTTTTTTAAAAAAAAAAAATCATAGAACTGAACCTCTGGATAAATGCATAGAACTGAAGTTTGTTTTTTCAAAAAAAAAAAAATCACTGATGCTTGGGTAATCAAAGAACTGTAGTTTATTTTTTTTCAAAAAAATTCATAGAACTGAACTGATAAATGCATAGAATTTTATATTGTTTTTTTGTGTTCCACTTTGTGTTTGTGTTTGTCTTTGTTTTAAAGATCATGAAATTGCAAGTCGTTTTTGTTTGATGGAGGATTGGACAATACTTGACTGAAATGTATGTTTCATTTCATTTTTGCTATTGTAATTTATTTAAATATGTCTCTAACTTTTCTTGTCAGCAACTCCGGCTGCAACAACCAGAAGCAACTCCGGCTGGAGTATAGTTTGAAGACTAGTGGTTTCATTGCATTCTTGTTGAGGTATCGCAGACTTTATAGCTTTTGAAAGGATAGCATTAATGGAGTATAGTTGTGTGAAATTTCTTCTACATTTTATCAGAACTGTTTTGTTGTATCATCAACTTCATCTGTGTATTAGCCTAGTCCTTAGTTTATTTTTTACTACCTAAATTGTTTTACTTTGTTTAGTTTTTGTAGATTTCCTTATGTATGCTTCCTATAGAAGGGTGTTTATGAATTGCCTTGTGTTCATGGGCAGAGTACTGCTGCTCATCTTTTGGATCGACTTGTATAGGTATAAGTTTCTTGTCCCAATATTGGCTTGTTCCTCGTAATCATATGATAAATATGTTTTTTTTTTATAAAAAAAAAAAAAAAAAAAACTCAAGAGACTTATTTACTTCTAGCAAATCATTGTCTATGTTTGGAAACATATGTGTCCAAAAGTTGCTCAAATAAAAGTAGAAACAATATTTGGTGAATAGATATTTAAGGTAATTGCATATGAACTTTATGTTTTGTTGCCATATTGGACATGCCTGTTTAGATCTTATGAACTTTCTTCAATTCATTTTTGGAGGAAAAGCCCATTTCTGTAGCCCAAAATTTATAGTCCAGCCCACACTGTGAACCCGCACCCGAACCGATAACGAGAAACCCGCATCACAGCGGGTTGGGTCTGGAATCTGGATTCTCCCGTTAGAAAATCCGAAATGTAACAACGCACGCAGGATTCTATATTGTAAGAACAGAGTTATCTTCTTCTAAACCCTCACTTCTTAGTCTCGACAATAATGGGAGCAGCGAGTTTTGCTTCGATTTTCACTCCAGGTTTCGTTCACAGCGCCAGTTTAGCTTCCATCTTTGAACCCAGGACAAGGCTCGGATTAGACTACACTCAAGTTCTCCGGAACTTTCTCGGCAAAAAGCTTGCAGCTTGGTGTTCTTGTAGTTCAAATGACAAACCACTCAGGTGCTTATACGCGAAACAAGATTCTTCTCAAACAATCATCGCTGCTTCTTCAAATGGGTACGGGGAATTTAATTCGTGCATTGCTTAATTATATAGTATTGGGTGTCGTTATTTCTTTCCCATTTGTTTCCAGAGTTGCTGTGTAGCTCAATTGTTTGTGATTTTATAGCTGGGCATAGTTTGATTGCTCAGAGATGTATGGGAAGCTGAAAAAATGGATATTTCTTGATGACACTTCTCTTGTTGATGGGCAGTAACAAAAAATTGAAATTTGCTGTCTAGTTTGTATTGGGTGTTTAGTTATGATGTATGTTACATAATACTAATAGGGATGAGTTGAAATTTCTTGACTCAATTTTGATTTTTTAGTGTTATATTTCATTATATTCAGAATTCAAAGTTAAAGTTGTTGTACATTTTGTTTGACCAAGAAGATGAGAATCGAATCAATGCCTACTTACTATGCATTTGATGTACTTCCTTTAAGTTATTTAAAGTCATGGCATTTGACTTTAAATACTCTATTTCTTGTATTTTATTGAAGTTTAATTTAGTGCTAAATTTGTTACTTGTTAAAGTTCCTGTTTAATAGAAGAAGCATTTTTACTTCTTAGTGCTAGCATATAATGCCTTGCATAAGTTAGTTACGCTCTCTGGGCAAGATTATATATATCTATGCTTAGTTCGAAGTTTAGTCATGTCATATTTTTACATCTTGCACGACTGCTATATGCTTATATGAAATATCTTTGACCCCTTCAAGCAGTTAATCCAAGCCTATCAAAGATAATCAAACTAGGTGAATATGGAAGAAATCATTAGCGTACGACAAATTTCTGGTGGTTTGGCTATATTTTATTATATGAATGTGGTCATCCTTCTATACCGTGCTTCTTAACATGTAGATGTAAGTTCGATATTATTTTCTTTACTTCAGTTTTTTCTTGATGATTTTATGACATACATTTGTTCAGCTACCCTGAATATCATCGCTTGTTACCTTGTCCGTCAGAAAATGGCTCATCAAGAATTGAGCACTTGGTTGTTTCAGAAGGAGGACCTGTTCTAGCATACATCTGTAAGGCTCTGGATCTTCCTCCTCTGTGAGTGCTTCTGATTCCTCTTTTCTCTTTGTTTTGATTTGATGATATTATTGGCACTCTTGCTTTTTAAATTCTGTTATTAATCAGAAGGTGTGATATTTGAAGTTTCATTTTTTTTTTTTAAGTTATGTTGCAGATCTCATCCATTTTGGGGCTGTTTATTATGCCCTTGTGCATCCAAAACCTCCTCCAACTGCAAGCCCAGAGCAAGTTAGGGCGTACGAAGAAGTTACTACACCATCGGTTCTGAGAGAGCGAGCCTCAATCAAAGGGAAAACCATACAGCAAGCCCAGAAAACTTTTAGGATAATTCATGCTGATCAATTTGTTGAACCTGGAACATACTTACGTGTGCACGTTCACCCAAGACGCTTTCCTAGGTAAAATTCGCTGTTTAGCAAGTATCTACCAGTTGGACTGATCTGACAGTTGTGGATGTTATTGGACAGGTGCTATGAAATTGATTGGAAATCAAGAATAATAGCTGTGACAGAATCATATGTGGTTCTCAATAAACCTGCCGGTACATCGGTGCGTTATGATTGTTAACATTTGCAGTGCTGTCAGTATAATGAATTAAGTATTCAGGAAAACCATTTCAGTAATTGGTTTATTGATTGGTGAATAAGCTTATGGTTTCTGTTCCAAGTTTCATCAGGTAGGAGGAACTACTGACAACATTGAAGAAACTTGTGCAACTTTTGCCACTTGTGCGTTGGGATTAACAACTCCATTAAGAACTACTCATCAGATTGATAATTGCACAGAGGGCTGGTATGGTACACTGTGCAACTTATCATGGTCACTGGTTCCTGACAATGATATGGAGAGGACTAATGGCTAGTAATTCACTTGCAGTGTTGTGTTGGCTAGGACCAAGGACTACTGCTCAGTTTTTCATGGAAAAATCAGAGTAAGTTCATAATTTTAATTCTTGGGCTGGATGAGATAAGCTCACTTAGGCACATTTGTATGTAGGGCACACTACATATACTCAGGCATTGCAGGACCCTTGTGAGGAGGGTAGCATTCCTGTGAGTGCACCATTTTCTCAGAGTAAGTGCAGGAACATGTTTATATCCTCGGACTTTCTCTTTCCTGAAGCTGTATTTTTTGCTTCTTGTTATTAGGATAAGAAGGTGAAGAAGCTCTATCTTGCTCTTTCTGCTGCTCCTGTTCCTATTGGAATATTAACCCACTACATGCGCCCAATTAATGTTTTTCCTAGAACTCCAAGACTAATTTCAGAAGGTGATTGTCTATATCAAGCATTTTCATATTTGAACAATTGTGTAAATATTTTTGCATTCCATATTGGATAAAAAATCTAACTACAAAACCTTTAGATATATATACCTAGTATTGAATCCCACAAGAAACACACCATGGAAAACCACATAGCCGTTTATTTACTTCTTTTCCAAAAATTAATGATACTCACCCAACGTTTGATTATTTTAAGCATTGTTGCTCATTGTTTGCATTTAATTTAAGCTGATAGTCATGAAAAGCTCTGTTATGCTTACTACGAAGTGATAGATGCTGGTATTTTGGTGAGATTTTTTACAAACCCTCTACTATGGTGTACAGAATTGATTGAAGGATGGAGCATATGTCAACTTGAAGTCATGGAATGCAAGAAGGTTCCCTGGCCAAATGCTGTCACTGAGAAGAAGTACCATATTGAAGATTGTGGGTGGCCTTCAAAAGATTATGCATATGAGTGTAAAATCAAGCTTTTGACTGGTCGTACTCATCAGGTATTTCAACTATACCATGTAATTTTTGGTTCATATCAGGCAAGTGAATTCTGTGGATTTTAGAAATTGTGCAGTTGCTGGAAAATATATATCATTTCCCCTCTGAATTTAGGGACTTGATAGGGGTTTAAATTAATTGTAATGTTTCATTGAACTCTTAATGAAAGACTGCACATCTGACACTGAAAAAGTTACCTCTCCCTTTGAAATATCTGGCCAGATTCAAACTTAGAACCCAACCTAACCACACCTTTACCACCTGAGAAAAAACCACACGGGTATCTGAATTGTAGCTAAGCATGTTATTTGAGCTCGTAATTCTTACATGATGGTTGTAGGGAATCAGTTGACAACTGTTCAATAAACATTATGGCTTTTGTTCTTTTCTTTTCATCCAAGTCTGCTATTTAAGTAGTTGAAAGTTAGCTAGGAAGATAAGGGCTGAAATGTGGAACTTTAATTTTATTTAATTATTTAGTATAGTATCATATGTAATTTGTTGTCGCATAATTATGATGACAGTAACTAGGTGCATCTTTCAGATTCGAACGCAGTTGGCTGCATGTGGTGCACCAGTGGTTGGAGACTCAATGTACATGCCAGCTTCAATTGCAGAGATGAAGAGTCCTGGGCTTAACCCATATGGAAAATATAAGAAACAATATACAAGTGAAATCGATGAAGAAATTGCTGTTGCAAAGTGGGTTAATCGGCATGGAAACGAACCAAGAGTTGCAATTGGTCTTCAAGCTTATCATATTTCTTGGGATGACGGGGATCATAGTTATGAGGCTGGATCTCCCTGGTGGCGACCGGAAAAAGTTTAAAGTAGGCACTGTGGGATATTACTAGGTCCGTACTTTTCCATTGACTTTCATTGAGAATCTCCTTGGTGTAGATTAGAAAAGGCCTAGTGTAGAACTACAAATTAATTATTGTTTGTTCCATATTATTTTGTTCATTGAACTTTGTAATGTACGTGCTACTATTTGCTCCAGATTGACAAACATAAACTTTTGTTTCTGGTTGAATGATATGGTATCTGTAAATGAGCATAAACAATATTCTTTTTTCTTTTCTTTTCTTTTCTTATGCCCCGTTTAAAACTTTGTGTTTATTAAGATTTTCTAGACTAATATTGACAAAGGCTTGTGGATAGAAATATGTTATAAATTTAGTGAAACCTGAGATTCAATTTACTGAACATAAATACCACAAGCAAGGAAGCAAATGTTTGAATAAAGTCCAACTTATAAAACTACCAAGAAAGTAAACAGTTTACTGGATCATGGCTGTATCTTTTTCCTTCGAAAGTGAAACTTGAAGTTACAGCATGAATATTGGAAGCATTCCTGTTTTCTTTTGTGCATTAGTATTTCGAGATTTGATTCTTATGTTCTGTGACTAGCTGTGTGTACCAACTTGCTGATAGTTTGGGTGTTCTTTTCAGTGTGGCATAGTCAACATGGTGAAGTCCAAACCGTATTGTATATCCAAATTTCCACTCGAAGTTGTCAAGCAGTGACCAGGCAAAGTATCCTCTAACATCTGCTCCTTTTCTGGTTGCAAGAAAGTACCAAACATCGAAAAATCAGGTAATTGATACTTTTCTAGCTTCTTAATATCAACTGTACCAATCATTTGAAACCAAAAACTTGTTATGGCAATGTAGGGTATGAAAAATGATATCATCTCCTTTACTTGGCTTTTTTCTAGGAAAATATTGTGTTTGGCTTTCAGTTTATGCAGTGCACTAAGTATACATTCTTACCTCACTGCTCTCAACAAGTAGTCGAAGTGAGCTGTCATGTACTCAACTCTTTTGGCATCATTGAGAAAATCTTTGATGGTGAAATTGGGATTATTTGCTTCGCCGTATCCTGCAAGGCTCGTAAAATTTTGTTTATGTCAAAATTAATTGATAAGATCATAAGAAAGTTGTGCCTTGGAAGGTGTACTGACCATTTTCTGTGATGAACATGGGAATGTTATTGTATCTCTCTTTCACATAAGTAACAATTTTCTCCATTCCTTGTGGATAATTGCAAATCCAGTCCATTGCCGTCTGCATGATTAAAAAACACTTCAGCAATTGGTCATGAGTGTAAAGCTAAGCATGTGATGTGATTTGGGAGGTTTGAGGCTGCATACAGATTCTCCCAGGGGCGCACCATTTTTCTGCGAACTTTTTTGGTAGAAACCTTCGGTTTTGGAGGTTCCTTGTCCAGATTCACACACCGAGGACATGCAATCTTGGACATAGAAGCTGGTGTAATGATTGATGCCAATGAAATCCAATCCCTTCTTCAGCATCTCTTGTTCATTGCTCGAAAATTCTGGTAAGATGGATCCTAAAACACCTCTCATCTCTTCAGGATATTTTCCCGATATAATTGGATCCAAGAACCTGCATTAAACATCAGTAAGACTCACAGGGCATCTTGTTGCACAACAGGTTATGATAAATTTGAGGACGCCAAGATTGTGACCAGTTCATGAAGAAGGCTTGAGCTCTGTCACCGGCTAACTTGTCTGATGTAGAGTTGCTGATTGGTTCAAACCAGACTGCGTGCACCACGATCCCAATGCTTCCTTTCTGATCATTCTGGATACACAGAGATGTAGCAAGCTCATAGAACAAGCTGTAAGATAAAGCTTTCTTTTTGTTTCAATTGTTAATAAATATTACCTGATACTTGGTTCTGTAAATATTGACAGCAGCAGCATGGGATAGGATCATGTTATGAGCTGCTACATAGGGTTCTTTCTCAGAATCCCCGAGAGTGCAGTTCCCAAATGGCGTTGAGCAACGAGAGGGCGGGTATGTACCAAATCGGTAACTACCTGTAACTTGCAAGTTAGGCTCATTGAAGGTAACCCAGTACTTGACTCTGTCACCAAAGTTGTTGAAACATATGTCTGCAAAATATGCAAAATCCTCCCTGGAAAGAAACAATGCATCATATTTTTCATATATGTAGAGAAGCTAGCATCTGCAAAAAGTAAGTGCTTACTGGGATTTGGGGCTCAACCAGCCTCCATATCTATCTTCAAGTTCTTGAGGATTGTCAAAATGAGTTAAGGTCACAAATGGTTGGATTCCTGTGGGATCGGGTAACTTGATGTGACTCGATTGTCAAGAACCGGTACAAGAAATATACGAGTAAAAAACGAACCTTTGAGTAGGAGGGCATCGATGAGGTTGTTATAGTAGTTGATGCCACCTACATTAACTTCTCCAAATTTTCCTTCTGTTTCAAGATATCAGGAAAGTTGGAGTGAGTTTATGGGTTGAGCACAAACTAAGGAGACAGTAAAAAGAGAGGCACTTACTAGGTAATATTCTTGCCCATGAAATTGAGAATCTATAGCTGTTGACTCCAAGGGAAGCCATTAACTCTATGTCTTCCTGTCAAAGTTATCAACATTTTTGAAAAGAAATCCAGCTGATTTATATTAATATTATGCTTGTGCATGTTGAGTAATGAAGCCATTAACGAATGGAACCCAAGTTTCCAATCTATTTGTAGCTAAAATACGAGTCAGTTATGATAATTATCCTCAATCATTTGATTCGGATAGGATTATATAATGGTATGTTAGGGATAGGGTCGTCGAATGATCGAAAACATATAAGCCTACAAATACGATAGCCATTTGAGGAAAGATGATGTAGTTAATTATACTTTTAATTAAAACCATATTATAATATAGAATTAGGTGCCACTAGCCAGGGTTGAAATTTGAAGATGAAATGATAAAGTATAATAATCATTAGAATACAAAACGTACCAGGTAGTGATGATAATGATCCACAGCAACATCTCCATTATTTCCATCTATAATTCCTCCTGTACGTGCGTTTTTAACATTTTTCATTGTAGTGATGTTGTAAAAGCTTGGAAAAAGAAAACACCAGTAACCTATAATATACAGTACCTGGTTTGTGGGTGTAAACATCCCAATTGCTTAGACCTTTACCATCACTGAGATAAGCACCTTCATACTGCAAATTCATGTAAACATCACTCATGAGATTATATTACCGACGACGTTTGCTTTTCTTGAGGTCTCAGGTTCGAGACTTGGTTGTTGGGGTTTGGGTTTGGGTGTGAAACCTGGTAAGAGGAGGAGGCGGTTCCGAAGAGGAAGTTGGTGGGAAGAGCAGATGAATCCAACTTCAAGAGCTGATCATCATGACCAGACGATACCAAGAAGAAGAGAGCTGAGGAGATGATGAGTATCAGTTGAGGAGCAAACATAGCTTTTTAATGTGTTGAAACTCCCATATATGCACACTATTTATATACAAACATAGCTTTTTCATGTATATATATATCAAGAAAATCATAGAAGGTAAAAACAAGGATGACTATTTCTCATAGACTTGAACTGTTTGCTTCTTTTTATAGGAATTGGGAGGTTTCAATTATCCACCAAAACCATACAAAATAGAAAAAAGAAATGGAGTTGATAATTGAATCAAATAAAACGAATTAGGTAGGCTCCATTTCACATGACTTGTACTTTTTGACTGTTTGAAATCAAGCGCATTATCAAGTAATACAATAATTTCGCTTGTCGTTGAGAGAATTAAGCGAGCAATTACTAGGACAGCTTCTGATTGTGGTAAGCTCGCGTGGAAATGAGCAGTGTTATTGCTACCTTTTCCCCGCCTCACCCGGACTCCTCAGCCAGCTCTTCATGCCGGCCGGCCAACTCGATCTTTGGTCCGAGCCCCTTGTCCGATATGGGACATGGGAATTCGGGAAGCGAGGTTCTAGCCAACCATTCGTTCATACTTCCGCTCTAAAACAATGACATATCACAAGTCATGAACTCATGGGACGCTATAACGTGCGTCCAATAGTATATAAGAGTCATACAGATGTGTCTCAACTCCCCCGACGCCTGCATATGGTGCGCTTGGAAAGCAAATGCCAATTTCAGAAGATTTAGAAATTTAGAATACTGCCCAACGTGGTAGAGGTTTCTAAGGACTTCAATGTATGTCTTAGAGCATAAGGAGCATATGGGAAATGTCTGTCTCGCCCAACACACTCGGAGAAGCTAAAACTCCAGGCCTCAAGTTGCCCAAAGTGGACCTCTCGTTGCAACCAATCATGCGTCAACACTTGGCAAATATTGGTGGTTAGATACCTCTTAATTTCTTTTTAAGAGGAGATCGTCTCAGTAACACATTCATTGTCTTTTTCTAATTTTATCTCTTAAGAATGCTCTCTAGAGCTACCGTTTTTCCAATCGTGATGTTTCTCTCACGCTTGAGTTGGAGTCCTAGAACAACCTTCAAGGTCGTCGTTTTTTCGGTGTTGCCTCGCGTAGGTCACAAGTTCAAAACACGACGGCCAACCCACCTGGCCTTAGCAATGGACGTCAACGGTGGATATTGGACATCACCGTTGAATATTAGCTTTAAAACACAACAATAGGGAAATTTCATAGCACATGGGACAAGACGACAAACATCATCCTAGTATGTCGTGTTGATCATCATATATAGGCACATCAAATGATAATTTCATATTCAATTTTTATGATATAATGTACTATTGAATCTATATCCCAAATTGTCAAACCAAACCGTCCAACAAATGTGTAATTTAGTTCGGCCTAACCTCAAAATTGACGGTCTTAATTTTTAGTAAACCGCTAGCAATGTTTGGTTTAAAAAATAGAAGAAGAAAAACGACCAAACCAACCATCAAACATCCTTAACCAATTCACTTACATATTTCATATTGCTATCTATTAACCGTGTACCAAACTCAGCCATCAAGTTGAGATGGCCGAGTTGGTCTAAGGCGCCAGATTAAGGTTCTGGTCCGAAAGGGCGTGGGTTCAAATCCCACTCTCAACATGATTTGGCCTATTGGGCTTATTTTGTTTTTGGCCTATTTAGCGTATTGGGCTTATTTGTTTTTTTGGCCCATTTAGCCTATTGGGCTTATATGTACCAGGCCCATTTTGCTTCTATGTACACATCCCAATAATCACCTACATTTTGAACTTCAATTCCCCACATTTTGCCATTTTCTTTCTACGTCATGTGTTCACTCTTGGATAATAAAGGGACCACCCCAATAAAATTGGTTCAATTGAAAATATAATAGTAATTGCCTAATTGG
>JAYMTH010003582.1:0-10737 GCA_036897465.1 Pelargonium australe | reverse complement strand
AGTTACAAAACAAACATTAGGGGTAGTCATTGCAAAAGGTGTCAAGTATAGGGCACTAAACTGCAATTACCCCTTGAATAAAATTGATGACAATACCAAGCAATATTAGATAAGATAGTTTTACCAATGCACGGTCGTCATTTTTGTGACTAGCAAAACAGGGATTTCGTGGAGATGGACGCTCACGTTTACCAAGGCAATAAAAGTTTAAATAGTCCTGCGGATGATACTGCTTTGAAAGCCCAGATGTATCAAGAGCCCCTGCTATAATTCTATACATCATACCCATTGTTTGTCCCTGTAATCATGATAGGTGTTCTATGTCAGCAAGTCATCTTAGTAACTTGGTAAACATAAATAATACATATACTTCACAAACAGATCAAAGATTGCCTAATTGGAATAATTAAAGTGCAATGCGTCTCTCTCCCTCTCTTTAAAGCTCGATAAAGTCACAAAATCTTTAATCTAATCCTTTTGGTGCTTCATAGTTCCTAAAATTATAACTTTTTGTCGCCCTTGAAATTTTTTATCACTAACTCATTCATTTATATTAGAAGTCATCAATTTCTGAATTGATCTCTGTAGACCCTAAAGTGAAGTGTGCTCGTATACTTCCAAAGCATGAAAGGAATATCTAGAGATTAAGAAAAACTATTAGCATAAACTGAATAATCAATCACTTTAGAGTAGAGACGACTCGGAGACTATCAAGGATTTTGTGTTAACATAAGATTTTTATGTTGGCTGTCCGTAAACAAATACTTGGAAGGTCAAGGTAAACCTCGCGACAATGATCACCGAGCAAAAAGCATAAAACATATAAAATAAAAGGCTAAAATATTGGCCCATTAGATAAGTTGACAACAGCAAAATACTAAAAATTCAACAATCCCATGAAAAAGAGAGCATAATTCTTCGTTGAGCAAAGAGTGTTGGTGATCAACAAGCAGAGAGCAAATGTAAATGTTCAGCATAAATACTAGCCTTACCTGCCAAAATAGAATTTCCTGCACAGCCGCACTAGTTGGTTCACCCTCTGGCCACATTGGAATAACAATGTACACAGAGAAACGCTCATGTTTACTAATTTTGTTTGCAATTTTCAAGGCCAATTCCATAGGGATTAAGTTGTCTGCACCTGCTTATAGCCAAGAGTTATATATGTGTGAAAAATAACAAAAAATTTACAATGGGCAAGTGAATTCCATATTCCAGCAGTGAGATATGAAAATCCTGAGAAGCAAGTTCATTTAGGGTCTTCAGACATGAACAAGAACGAATGACGTATTCGGATGTTTGCAATAATAAAGAAATTATAGACAAGAAAAATGTAACAAAAACTAACAGACTTCCGAGATATTAATGACTGAATGTCTCATAAAGTTAATATGTAGCAAATGCAACTGATAATATGAATGATCCATAAATAACCATGCTTATTACAGATATGTAGACATACATAGAGATAATAATACTAACATATGCCAAAACACATATCTATCTATGTCAATTACAATTATAAGACCTTTTTGTGCTTATTTTGTTTTGTAGCCTTGTAGGTGATGATAAAGAAAGAATCAGAAAAAGGGAATAGTAATAATGAGTACAAATTAATACATAAATGATTAATTATTATTAAATCTCCTAGAAACAATCTAGATGATAAATGATGATAACTACTGGGATGCTGCATGTGGGTTCACAGTCAATTTTCCATTTCTGCACATACAAAACTGGAACCTACAAATATGACAGTGTCCCGGTCCATCACACTAATTTCCATCGAAACCGACCAGTTAGGACATACTTGATGAAGTTTCACGATGTGCAGGAAGAATAAATGTCCACGAAACTGAACCTAGGTGTAGTAATCAACTTGATGACATTACTGGAAACCCAGTACTTACCTGCATTTTTGTATGATGGCCAGCAATACGAAGATCCAAGAAAATACTGATTCTCTATGTATATGAAGTGTTGCGCCGATCTTATTGCTTTCACATATGCAGTATGGATGCTTTTATCTACTTTCAAGTTCTTTTCACTGACCAGATGCTTAAAAAAAAATAAGGATCAAGGAAAAAGATGTGAACATGAGATTGTATAGATATTTATTCCATATGATATACATAAAACTGGCTAAACCTAACTGAGTACACACGGAATTTCATTGTCTAGTCTAACCTTAGCCTCAGCTTCATGAATACGGCTTGGAAATCCCTTCACAGATCCCGAATCAATCGATCGGAATACCTACCAAAACAGAATCTGTATCAATTAGTATTTGTCTATAATATCATTGAAATGAATAATCTCTGATAAAAGAAGTCTTATATCCCACTTGCACATGCCAATTCTCAGGATCTTCTTCGTCACTAACACGTAAAGCTTCATCGTCATCATTATCTGGAGAGGGAGTGAGTATCCAAGAAATGCGATCTAAACATAACAAGGCATCATCACCCCAAGGAGTGACCTTTTTGAACCTCAAGTCATACCTTGTGGCCTTACCCCATCTTTGCTCAAAATTTGTGTATATGTCATAAGCAGCAGGACCCTCAATTTTACAGTGCCAATCGTGCCACGGTTGCCTTGGGCCACTGCAACGACTCTGCACATGGTACCAGTATTATAGCTGTCCAGTATGTTCCACAAAATATTTCACAATTGAAACTGAATCAGTACAGATAAAAGTCATGCGGATTAAAAAGATAAACATGGCAAGTTGGCAACCATATTTACAACATTCAATTCGAATTTAATTTGATGTAAGCATGCCTAGTTTGTCATTCTGTGTCATATGCAGGATCACCATCAAGCCATGCATTAAGATACTATCAGATATATCCTTAAGGACTCACGTAATTGCCAGCAGATAGACTCAATTTCTTGCTATTAAATATTGGTCTTCTAAGAGAGCTGCCCAGTCTGTCTTGAACATATGTCATTGAAATAACTGATCTGACTAGTGATTCTCTAACAACACCATTAATGGCCGAAAATTTGCCCACCAGATCAGGTAATTTGATGAAACTTTCATATAAATTTAAGCAATGCACATCAATTTCGTTCAATGTGTTCATTATGCCAGTTTCTAATGTTGTAAATAATATAATGGTTGATGACGTCTCAAATTGTACCATGTGGAGTTTTAGGGTGTCAAATAATTCAGATGGAGATCCCAGATGATCTGATCCATCCCAACAGAAGTTATAGAACACTATTGGTTGAAAGTGGTCCCGCATGGATGAAATATGGAGAGAATAACTGACTAACAAGGTCGATATATTAATAGTGGAAGGTTGGAACGTAGCTCGTTATTAAAATTTAACATGGTATCAAAGCATATAATATCAAATGCCAGCACCAATAAGAAAACAAGCGACAATACATTAGCAAGAAAGGTATGTAAAATAGTAGCTTACTGAAAATGTAGGATTATGAATATCATTTGCAAAGATGGTGTCAAGATCACGAAATAGCCTGTGCTCAGGAGTGTCATATCTGCCGTCACATAAATCCAGACCACCTATGAAAGCAGTTATTTTCCGGTTATTTCCAGAAGTTTGAGTGTCAAGAAGCACACATTTCTGGTGATGCGTGAAAAGGGTTCCCACAACCTGGACTACAAAGATTCATTTAAATCAGTGAATAAGCTAAAATATATACCGCATAATTCTGTTTATAAGTATTGAAAATAGTAAAGTATATATTGTTGTTTGATAAAACATCTCACCCATAGAAAGTAGTCCATGGATGTTTAATTAATGTCTTATCAATACATGAACATGAAGTAGCATGTTTTGACCATGAAGTCATAAATCCATATATAAGTTTACTTACCTGTTGCTTGAAAATACTAAGCTTATCACTGGCATAACGAGGAGAAAGCGCACAGTGTACACTGGAGTGCTTAAAGAACTTTTTGGTTTCTTCATCATGAGTCTGCATGACACCTTTCTGCATTCAAGCCTATAATTAATTCAAGTTCATATAGTCATATAGATATTTATATGTACGTAACTATGTATGGTATCAAAGTAATGTATATAGAATCTGGATCATGTAACTTCCAATATGGTTGACAAATTGTTGCACGATATTGTAATAATAATAACAACGATAACCACCAAGTCATGCAATTTCATGTCTACACTCTTTGGGATTGTCTGCCTGATTTCTCTTCCTCCACTCCATCCTATCTAATGCTTTCTCATCAACTAAGTCATGCAATTTCATGTCTTCTTCTTGTTATTTCTTTACAGAGTCTAGAAACCTATTATATGAAGAATGGCTTCTAGAGGCCAGAAGATCAAGTTTTGACTGCCCAGTCTATTAGTAAATTCATTTATTACAGACTGGGAGACAAATTATTGTTGTGAGGAAAAGATATGGTTGTTGTGAGCATTACCGTTTTGAATAGCATTCTGTCATGTGATGTTTTATCATCCCAGATCAGTAGAACCACACGGACCCCTTCCTGGGACTTGTATTTCAGCAATTGTCCGAGGGAAAGCTCTCCTCCAGAAGGTAAAGGCCTCGTTGGCTCTCGCACAAGCCTTACTGGATGGTGTATGGACCACCCAATAATATATATCAGGTGGTGGGCTTCCAAAATGGAATGGCAGATATCTTCCCAACATCTACCATGCTGATAAAAATTTCCACCATCAAGCGGAATTTGAGGTAGCATAGAATCAGGCACATGAGCATCTTGATAAAGAGTCACTTTCCCTCCTTTGCGAAGTGGGAAATATGTATTTGGAACTCCTGTGTAGTCTGGCCCAGCACCAACGCCATTCTTATAAATATGGTCCTCTTCAGCAGCCCGAAACTGAATAGAAATATGCAATTCAGGATAATTTTTCAAGGGACTCCCACTATGGCCAACAATAGGAAACCATTCATCAATTGTATCTCCTGGTAGAAGTTTATCAGCAGCTATCTCCACTACTCCAATAAGTTGAGCCCCTAGAGCATCATTATCCTTGACAAGAAACTCTACTTTCGATGCAGGGTGAGCGACTGGTACATAAAAATGCTCATCCCACAAAGGGTTTTCGGAGTTGGGAATTACTCTAGTTTGAGCAATAGTAGCTCCTGCTATGCAAAGAGATACATACGGGTCACTCGTAATCAATGAATATTTGCGTGATCGCACCACATGTTTTTTTCTAAATGGAGACTTGCAAGTCCCAAATACTTTGAGGCATTTTCTCATTCTTGCTGAAGCTATATCAAGATTTGGAAGAGACTTTGCTTCAATTACACACACATCCAGTGTACCATGCAAGTAAAATATATTCCCAAAAGCCACATCCCTTTTTTTTGGATTATTCCGGGTTTCCTTCTTGTTACTGCTCATTCTGAATTGTGAGCTAAACAAACACCAATTACCGGATACATCTCATTTCTAATAAAGAAAGGCCTATAACTCCATAAAACAACTTTTTTTAAAAATGTCCAGGATTCATGAAGATAAATTATCCCTGCAGCTATACCTCAAAGCTCATTATCGGTAACTTAGACATGCATCACCATAAGTCCATAACCAAACAATCCTTGAAACACGCCGCATATACTTGGTATATTCTTTCAACACTTTTCTCCCACGGCCGTGACCCTGAAATGAGACAATAATTGTCCCTAGCTGAAACATTAAATTTTGAAAATGAGTTCACACGCAAACAATACACACAAACTACTCACTACACAAGTAAGCACATGCCAACTTAAAATACTTCTTAATACACATTCCCTTAATAGTTCTCAATTCCTAGAAAGCACCATTAATTGCAATCACAGTGCTACAATCAAATTCATCATATATATAATCCAATCCAATTTTCCCAAAATTTCACCCAATTTGATCCAAGGGGAGGAAACAGATACCCATATCAGCCAAACCATTGCCAAAACAAACCATAAACAAAAACACAGAAATAAAATTGGGGACAAATTCAGAATCATAAAACCTATGTTCTATAGATCATAACCTCGTCAACACCTTAATTTCATCACTAAAATCTTCATAACAGAAGCTTCAATTACTCAAACACGCGAACATAAATTGCAGCATTGCAAATCATAAAGCAAACCCAATAACCAAATCAGCATTTTCTCGACAGATCCGATTCCATAAATTTCACCATAATCCAGAAAATGAAAATAATGAACTTACTATAAATATACGAAGAAATCATTAAAAAACCTGAAGAAAAAAAAAAGGCAAAGAAGAGAATCGAAGACGAATCTGAGAGCAGACGAGGGACGTGGTGAGAGGAGAGAGAAGCAGAGAAAATTGAGCAAAACCAGAGAGAAATTGCTTCCATGTGTCTCCTGATACTTCCCGCCATTTTCGCCTTCTGTCATTAAGCATATGCATGCAAATAATCTTTGCAATTATTATTTATGAAACCGAGCAGCTTTGCGATTTATGACATTAGATTAAATATTTTGTTACTGGATGAAAATAATACAATGTTTTATTTTTGATAAGATTCGAGTGCAATTGTTACGTGTTGCTCCCGCTTTTTTTAGGATAGAGTTGAGAGAATTGTCTCTTTTCTGAATACTATTGGTTTCTTGTAGGCTTATAATAAAAATAATAATAATAAGCGTTCGTTTAATAAATTTTAATTGAATTCCAGGGAATTCAGGACATAATGGCTATTATAAATTTGTAATTATTGAGTTCGTTTAGCTTTTTCAGAGGGCATATTTGGGATTAAAAAAATATTCTCTTTCCTCAAATGAGTTAAATAATTTCAAATTTGAAGGAATTGAAATAACACATCTACCATGATATTTCAATTCCTTAGAATTTGGATTTATTTAACTATTGAGATAGAGTGTTTAATTATTTTAATTAAGTTAAAAACTATATTAAACGAACGCCACCTAAATGTATTCAGTTTGCTTGTTCATGTTCATGAGAAGAATTTTAATGTTTTCGGCTTGATTTTTAATATATTTTAATAATTGTAATTCAATTTGATAGTGTTGAATTTTTATTTGTGAATTGATATGTTAACCGAGTAGCCCACACAACCGAGTTAGGTCATTAGCCTTTTTGTTGAACTTGTATGAGTTGATTGGTCTTCAAAACCATCAGTTTTATATGATAGTAATAAATAAATTAACAGCTTTTGTATTATTATTTTTTTATATCAAAATAGCCTTTGTATTAATAAATAAATAAAAAACACTACCTTGGAATGAAAATGGCAATAAAAGAGACCCCAACTGGAAGTTAATGGCAATATGAAATTGCAGGTCACATTGGGCATTGCCAGCAATAAAAAGAGAGCAAAATGAATCTATTTCCCTGTAACCTAATCATATTTCTTGTCAACAGAAGAGGACAGATGTGCATTTCAAACAAGTAAATACATTTTTATTCCCAGCCAGTGAAAATAAAGGAGCTCCACAAATTCCTTTGCAGGGTGGCCTCAATGAACGAATCGAATCGATTAGGTTTCAATGTCTCCCCTGCAACAATCAACATCCAATGTTAACAATTAATACTCTAGCTAAGCACATTAAAGTAAAGAAAACATGTCTATTTTCGAATATTATGTTTCAATATCTCCCCTGCCTCAAATTATTTATTTACAACATGTCTTACTTGGTCTGTCCCCGTTTGTCCCCTGGGTATAGAATTCCTCTGCTCTCCTTGCGTCGGAGATCTACCTGTTTCCTGGCTGTGCACACTTGGTGCTGGACCGTAATTCCCCCCTTGCGTCGGAGCATAATTCCTATTGTCTCCATTATAATCCTTTGGAACATTATTCCTATTGTCTCCATTAAAATCCCTCTGTCCGGGATTTGCATAACTCCTCTGTTCTCTTTGTGGGTAACCCCCTTGCGTTGGAGCATAATTCCTATTGTCTCCATTAAAATCCTTCTGTCCTGGATGTGCATAACTCCTCTGTTCTCTATGTGGGAAACCCTCTTGCGTTGGAGCATAATTCCTATTGCCTCCATTAAAATCCTTCTGTCCGGGATGTGCATAACTCCTCTGTTCTCTTTGAGAGTATCCCCCTTGTTCTTGGGGATAAGGTCCTGGCTGCTGCTGCTGGTAGTAAGCACCCTGATACGAAGGCACCGGGACCCTTCTTTCTGTTTGTCCTGCTGGACCATAATTTTCCGCGACACTATGGTTGGACCATGGACCTCTTCCATCTCCTTGTCTTGGCTGACCAAAACTTTGTGAAGCCCCAAGGTTAGGTGTTACAACTCTTCTATCTTCTGGTTGTGGAGGACCATAGTTTTGTGAAGTCCCATGATTCAACACTGGAGGACGGTAATCTTGCGAAGGCTGGTAGTTCGGCATAGGACCTCTTCTGTCACCTTGACCATGTGAAACATAATCTTGCGTAGGTTGGTAGTTCGGCATAGGACCTCTTTTGTCGCCTTGACCATGTGAAACATAATCTTGCGAAGGTTGGTAGTTCGGCATAGGACCTCTTCTGTCACCTTGACCGTGTGAAACAAAATCTTGCGAAGGTTGGAAGTTCGGCATAGGACCTCTTCTGTCGCCTTGACCGTGTGAAACAAAATCTTGCGAAGGTTGGTAGTTCGGCATAGGACCTCTTCCGTCGCCTTGACCGTGTGAAACAAAATCTTGCGAAGGTTGGTAGTTCGGCATAGGACCTCTTCTGTCGCCTTGACCGTGTGAAACAAAATCTTGCGAAGGCCTGTAATTTGGCATCTGTCCATGTGGAGCATGATTTTGTAAATGTGAATTGTTCGTCATTTCTCTAGGTGGACTGGCATCTCGTGAAGGCCTGTTGTTCGGCATAGGACCTCTTCTGTCGCCTTGACCATGTGAAACATAATCTTGCGAAGGCCTGTAGTTTGGCATCTGTCCATGTGGAGCATGATTTTGTGAATGCCAATTGTTCGTCATTTCTCTAGGTGGACTGGCATCGCGTGAAGGCCTGTTGTTCGGTATTGGACCTCTTCGGTCTTCTTCTCTAGCTGGACCGTAATTCTCTGGTCTATTCGACAATGGATTTCTTGCTTGGTTATATGCTGGCCTTGTTTCCACATTACGGGGCCTTGAAGATTGCCTCTGATGTTGAGCTGGAAGTGGTCTCGGTGTGATTTTTCCATTATCGTATTTGTCACCTGATAATTACAGCATGAGAATCTAATAAAACCCAACAAAAATAACAAGCCAATCTCTGTAATCTCATAATTAAAGCCAAGTATGGAAAGATTAGCTCATTAAATAATCAGCAACCTCTGTAAATCCAAGTTCGAGACTAAACAAACATAATTACTTGAGTCAGACATGTCCGAAGACCCTACCTCCATACTCCTTGGTCTCCGGATAAAGATAAGAATCGGGCAATACAAAAACCACTTCAGGTATTTCTGATCAACCAAAAATCATAAAAGTTATCATCAGTAACAATATCACTTTAGTGTTCACATCAAATCAAATGCTACAATAGCTTACTGTGAAACAATTCTGCTTCTTCTTCAGACATAACAGCCTGAAACCCCTCGTAAGTGGTGGTGCTACATGCATACATTTTCGTTTTCGCCTCTTCAATGCTGAAACCAACAAAACTTGGTTCAGTAGCTTCACACGAGAAACCAAATAACAATTCAAATCCAATCTTATATGCTCATTCATTCAGCTCCAATTTACTTAAGTTTTCTCAGCAACCAAACAGAATTGACACTCATCTCCAATGCTCAGTGACTTCATTTGAACAAGAAACATAAACAAATTAAACATTTTCATTTCTCTCGCTAACAAGTACTAAGGAAGCAAACAGAATTCAGAAATGTGAAACATATAGGGAGGAGAGAGAAAGAGAGAGACCTGATGTTGAGGCCTTTGGCGCAAATCTCTTCGTATTTAGCGACCATCTCTTCAGGCGAGGGCTTAGGGTCTTTCGGGAAGTCAATCACGAAGAGCCAGTGCTTGTAATCGCAACCCTCGAACAATATGTCATCGGGGCCAAGTTCACCATCGGCTTTGTTCGATGAAAGCGACGCCGAATTCGCGACCGACGAAGATCTGAACGTCCGAGACTGAAGAAACAGCGGCAGCAACGACTTCGATGTTGCCGGAGCTAATGCGGAAATGGGGCTTCGGAGAAGAGGAGCGGGCGAAGAAACCGAGGGGACCGTGTAAATTGTGCGGCGGAGAGAGGAGAGGGAGGTTAGGGCTCGCCGGAGGCGAAGCGAGCTAAACGCCATCGGTGATGGAGGTGGTGATCGAGAGGATTCGAAGGAGAGTTCTATGGAGAAAGATCAGGGTTTTGGGTCTGATAGGGTTTAGCGAAAGAGACGAATTAGTGTTGAGAGATTGGGCCAACAGAGAGGCCCAATAATGTATTTGTACATATTCGAAATGGGCTCGAATTATAGCCTACCGTTCGTGTAGTGGTACAACACAAACACGACACAAAATAGCGTGTTTGGTTTTACACATTTTGATTACTTGTTAAAGAACTCAACATTTTGAATAATCGTTGCATGTTTATGTTGGGCCGTGTTATGTCAAATAAATTTGTTATATCGTACATAACATGTTGAGTTATGTTCGTATCAATCATGTTGTGTAGTGTCAGTACATTTTACTTCATTTTCACTGTAAATGCGCCTCCTTAATATTTATTGTTCATAACGTATAAAGATCACAAATTCCATTCAAAATCATCAAGTCATAAAATGTTTACATGTAAGGGTTATTTGTTTAAAAGAGAAAATAAA
>JAYMTH010003581.1:0-10739 GCA_036897465.1 Pelargonium australe | reverse complement strand
AGAGGACAATCTTTTTTTTTTTTTTTTTAGTATTGTGAAAATTTGAGTTTGAATTCATGGAAAGAATGGAAGAAAAAAAAATACAAAGAGAAATCAAACTCTATTTTGGTGCGATACCGATACACTAACATTATTTGGAGTGAGAGGGACATGATGCTACCCCAAAAATTATAAATCGACTTGACGCATGGTGATGCAATATATGGTGCTCAGACGCCATGTCATCTTGTCTCACGAATACAAAACCGCATCCCCACAGGGTCGCTCCCGAAAATGTTTCCCAAATACTTGTTCTTGGAACGTACCCTCACAAATTTGTACCAAGGAACCCACCCCCTTCAAACTTGCTCATACCCATAACTTCAAAATCAATGCGTACCCACGGTTACCTAATTTGTGCTTGTAGTTATGGAACAAGCAGTGCCTGCGATTGCAGAACTCACGTCAAGATCAAAAGACTCGCTCATGAAAATTTCCCCTAGAAAAATGAACCTATGCTCAATCCCGATCAACTCAATCACGACCAAGTTGAGCCCTTAGACAAAATCAAGAACAATATTTCCAGGCCGCACCTAAAACGATGATTCCGTTATATTCAATATTTAGCCTTTTAATCACTCGTCAATTTATTTCTAAGGCCCCAACATAAGGCACAACACTTGCAAAGAAAATGGGTTCACAACTTTCTTCTCTTAAGTTATCTTTGCGGTCCCCGCCTTATCGGAACACCTTAGAGGCTCTCTGGTGTCATCGGGATACCGTCAAGACTTTTTGATGTTCTCGAACACTATGACGCTATCTGATGCAATAGGGCCTTCTAGGAGTTTTGATCTTCCATGCAATGCTCGAAGGGGGCGCGGTAGCTCTTGACTTCACTCGGCGCCCTGAAGAAGGCACGCCGAAGTCAGGGCTTAAGCCGCCACAAGTGGGTACCTTGCAAACAACCAACTGTGTAGACGCTATTTGTGAGAATAAATATATACTCATCTCCTAGTAAGAGAAAGTGATTCGCATTAATATCATTTATTACTCTCTATACTTTCTCTCTTTAAAATCCTTCTACTTTTGTGGTTTACAACCAAGATCTCATTCTCTCGTACAAAGAGATTTCTCGAAAAGAACTTCGAAATCTCCGTTAACGATGTGTTTTCTCGGACAAATCACAAATTTGAGACCCATAATTGAAAAAGTGAGTATTTGAACATAAAACATTTTTAATAAAATATCCTAACACGTAAACGAAACGTAGCATTGCGTCCAAATAGACTAGTCAAAATAGCCTCATATTTGTAAACTATGACTCAAATGATAGCATATTTATTAAGTTTATACTAGTATTAAACTAATTATGTTTATACATCGAATATAGTGTGAAGTGTGTAGGTTATATTATCAATGAAAAAAATGAGTGGATGATTTTCTCTATAAATTTCTTGAAATTGGAACCAAACCGATATTGTTCATGTGCACTAATACAATAATTATTCGGATTATAGTGAATTTCATTTCAAATTAGTCAACTTTAGAATGTAGCAAAAAAATTTGATCCGATTTAAATCAAACCGACCTACAATGAATATCAATCATGCCTATCCATTCTCTAGTGCTTGCTCTAGTCTTGTAGTGGGTTCTCAGAATTTGCACCAGCACCAGCACCAGGTACCAACTCCAATTATTGTCTCCTTTCCAAATTTACCCACATTAATTACATTTTCCATCTATAATTTACCAATACATTTGACCCAAAAATAAAAATAAAAATCTCACCAATTTCCAATATGTACCCACCTCTGAATCAGATCCTCTCTGTTCATATATTATGGTAAAACCAAATAAAAATCACTCATGTCCTCTGTATGTTTCTGTGAACATTTATTAGTTTAAAAATTGCTATAAATATTTGAGGACAAATGTGAGTCCAACAATAGGAATAGGTGGTGAATTTGATAGAGACAGTGAATTGGTTTTATAAAAGTTGAAAGGTGAATGTGGACAAACAGATAGAGACCTCTGCCATAGCCATAGCCAAAGGCAGTGATTGCTATAGTGAATTCCCAAAAATGCCCTTCCTTTTAGGCCAAAATTGCACTATCTCTCCCATTTCCACACCCATTTCTGGTACCTATATAAACACCTCATGTGCATGATCCTTTACTCAAATCAACATCAAGCTTGATCTCAATTAGTTGCAGAGAAAAATGGCAGATTGGGTTGTTGTTGTTGTTGTTCTTGGATGCTTGTTTCTGGGTTTTTTATGGGTTCTCAAGAGAGTGAATGGGTGGTTGTATGAGAGAAAATTGGGTGAGAGACGCCATTTTCTTCCTCCTGGTGATCTGGGCTGGCCTTTTATTGGCAACATGTGGTCTTTTCTCAGAGCTTTCAAGTCCAACTACCCCGACTCCTTCCTTCAAAACTTCATCAACATGTATAAATTATACAGTTTGGATTCATACCAAAAGCTTTTGTACCGTTTTGGTACAAAAGCTTTTGGTATCAAATACGCTTTTGTAGCGAAAAGCGTATTTGATTGTGTTTTGAGTACTTAAATTGGTGATGTGCAGGTTTGGGCACTCTGGAATGTACAAGGCCTTTATGTTCGGGAACCCGAGCATCATCGTCACGACGCCGGAAACTTGCCGGAGAGTTTTGAACGACGACGACGCGTTCAAGCCCGGGTGGCCGGCGTCCACGGAGGCTCTCATTGGGAAGAAGTCATTTGTCAGCATACCCTTTGAGGAGCACAAGCGTCTCCGGCGACTGACCGCAGCTCCGGTGAACGGCCACGACGCCTTGTCCATGTATATACCTTATATTGAGGACATGTGCGTTGCTGCTCTAGAGAAATGGGCTAAAATGGGACCAATTCCGTTCCTGACGCAGCTCCGGAAGCTTACTTTCAGGATCATCATGTACATTTTTCTCAGCTCCGAGAGCGAGAATGTGTTGGAGGCTCTGGAAAAAGAGTACACTACTCTTAATTACGGGGTTCGGGCTATGGCGATCAATGTCCCGGGATTTGCTTACCACAAAGCCCTCAAGGTGAGCCCGGGTTGAAGTTCATGTCTCCATCGATATTGTACTTAATTTGTTTATTTGGCTGCACATTGAGATTGAAATGTTTTTCAGGCCCGAAAGAATCTCGTGGCGATGTTTCAATCTATTGTGGACGAGCGGAGGAAGCAGAGGGAAATGAATGTCGCGACGAAGAATAAGAAGGACATGATGGATGCTTTGCTCGATGTTGAAGACGAAAATGGGAGAAAATTGACGGACGAGGAGATCATTGATTTGTTGTTGATGTACCTGAATGCGGGGCATGAATCTTCGGGGCATACCATAATGTGGGCTACTGTTTTGTTGCAACAACACCCTCAGTTCCTTCACAAAGCCAAGGTATGTAAATATACTATATTAACTAACTTTTTGTGAGCGATTTAGATGTCGGGTTTTTGGGTCAATTGATGACATGTGTGCAGGAAGAGCAAGAGGAGATTAAGAAGAATTTGCCACCGACGCAGAAGGGCTTGACGCTCAAGGATTATAGGAAGATGGAGTATCTTTCTAAGGTGATCGATGAAACGCTTCGCGTGGTGACGTTTTCGCTTACTGTTTTTCGGGAGGCCAAGAAGGATGTTAGAATGAATGGTAATGCCCCGAGATTGTTTGATCAAGTAGCTAGCGAGATTCGTGTTTGTTTGATCTCTCATGATTCGCCTCGATTGAGTTTCAGGTTATATCATTCCCAAGGGATGGAAAGTTTTGGTGTGGTTTAGGAGTGTGCACTATGATCCTGAAACTTATCCAAATCCAAAGGATTTCAATCCTACCAGATGGGATGTAAGTTTTATTTATTAAGTTTCAACCATGAGCTACACATAATGGTTTAAGTTTTCACTGTTTAAAAATCAACTTTGTTAGTGGTCGTTTTCTTACACCGTTATATGTAGCATTTTCACTTGACTTATTACATACACTTCAACATTTTTCCTCACGTGAGCTCGACACATGCACAATTCTTGGGTCGTCTGGTTTGAGCTTCCACTACTAAAATGTCAACTTTAAAAGTAGTGTTTGACTATTACGTCATTATATGTATTCTTTCCACTTGACTTATTTCACGCCCTTCAACATTTTTGTACCCTTTTCATTTCATCAAATCATCTATTGATCAACGCGGTTTATGTAATCGATATTGAATGCAGAACTTTACGCCCAAAGCTGGAAGCTTTCTTCCCTTCGGAGCAGGAAGCCGGCTCTGCCCCGGAAATGATCTTGCCAAGCTCGAAATCGCTATATTCCTGCACCATTTTCTCCTAAATTATGAGTAAGTAATAGGAATAGGATCTAACATTGGTGAAAGAAATTATGTATGACACTAATGTTGTGTACATTTTGGTGTTGCCTACAGGATGAAACAGCTTAATCCGAAATCTCCATTGATGTACTTGCCCCACACAAGGCCATTCGATAATTGCATGGCAATTATTAAGAGACGCTCATGAAGAAAAAAAGAAGAAGATTTGAAAAATGTATTATGTATGTAGTTGGCTTTCGAATAATTTTAATCATCGGGTCCTTTTGATGTGTTTCGTACATGTACGTAGCATAAATAATTAAACTATTGGCGTTACATTCAAATAGAAAATTGTATTAATCATCAACAAACATAGCTACCGACAAATAATTAATTAGCTACTAATCACCATCGGAGTAATTGACTTAAAATATTTGCTCCCCTAAAGTTCATGACAGGTTTGAATCTCAGCTAAAGCGCTTGCTTATGATAATAAAAAATTAAGAAATTGAGTATGATGCTTAAGTTGTGTTTGGATGATGATGGGATACTCGTGCGGGAAGCGAATGCCCCCAACGACCTCTTCATTGTACCCTACTACCGGTCCGGATCTTTTCATTATTTGTCTGCCTAGTCGACCTGTGTTTCACGTTAGGTTCACCAACTGTTGCTCTCCGGCCCATTTCCCGTCTGCAGCTCCTCCAACGTTTTCTCTACTCTTCTTGGATACATGACCTGCAAAACAAGCATATCGAAAGAGAAATCCCCTCCGATGTCTAAGTCAAATTCTATTACGTGAAATTGGAGAATTATTTGAAATATGTGCATACCACCCAACTATTTGTCTCTATCTTATTTATATTACATGTCTTGTAGTTTTCTATGTACTTGTGGGCCTCTCAATGTGTTTGGAGGCACTTAAGTCTGGATATGCATACCCATTATCAGTTGTCAACATCTGATGTAAGACCCAGAGGACATTTTTTGATTATTTACTAATGTTCAAGCTTCGTGAGTCACACTGCAAAAATTCTTGTTTCCGGGGACAAATAAAAATAAATTTTTTTTTATAAGCAACGGCTTAAATGGATATATATACACGGAACCAATAGTGTTCAGGAAGATATTATATCTCTTAACTTTAACCTAGAGTTTTTGGCACTTTACCGCACCAAAGTGGTCACGTGTTGAGTGGAGATTGATATGAGACATCCTTTCACTCACACAGCTGGATTAACCAACATATGTCAATGAATACACAAGAATTGCTTGGAAACGGTGACCACTAGCTAGACTGACATGGATAAAAACCCAATGAAGGTGAAGACTTGGGCTTTTATGCTTTCTGCGACAACTTTTCTGCCGCACAAATATGTGCTTCCATGACGAAACCTCTTTCCGTTGTGCATTTCGAGATTTTTCGTGACAATGCCTTTGGTGACAACCGTTACTGCTTCTATCTTAGTTTTTAACTTTCATACAGAGGTGAAGCCTAGAAAGTTCAGCCCAATCCAACTAAAACCATCTGATCAATCATCTCTGTGTTTTTGGGGAATCCATTTAACTTCCATCTTTTTCTCCTCTTATGGTCTATTGAATAGCAAAAATTCAGTCAAACAATGTACATTTTAACTAGTAGTTTTTGGACCAACTGCTGGGTTATTTTTTGTTACAATTTTGAGCACAAGAATTGAGAGTTGAAATATCATATATAGTTTCAGATTCATTCATGTCAGCAGATAAATATATCATAAGCAGCAATCTCATTACACCATTTAGCAACTTTCTAGCTTAATTTTGCTTTTATAAGCCCTTCAATGGACCCAATCAAGGCAAAGCTTGCTACCATGAAGCTAGCAATCGAGAAGGTCCGAAGCAGAATCCAATCTCTTGTCCAAGCCTCGATCTTCGTCTGCACGATGTACATTTCCACTGGAAAACATATGATCAAGGGCCAGAATATAAGAGCTCCCTTTACTGCAATAACCTGGTTGAAGTATGGGAAGAACATTGCAATTCCAGTCGTTGACATCACGTAAGTTGTTCGAAAACACAACCTCAAAAGGCTTATATTAAACGCCGGCAACAATGGGAGCTTCAAGCTGTAATCACTCCTTACCAGTCTGCTTTCTGGGAATTTTCGAAGAATCCAACTTTCAATACTTGCAAACATTACCTGACTAAACACCTGCAGGTTTAGAGATGACAACAATTTTTCAACACTTGCAGAGGCAATTAATGTCCATATCTATTTCAAATTCATAGGTTATTAATTAGTTTTTAGGGGTGATAGGGTAGGCAGGAGTGCCTACTACTGCCTACCCCTAGCTCCGCCACTAAATATATTTACAAAAATGAAGGTGTGATTAGTTTGATTCATTGTAGTACCTGATAACCCCCAAGAAGATGAAGTACAATGCAAGCATTGGCAAAGTCAATGAGCCAATATGGCTCGTAAAACCCGAAACCCGTCAAGAGGTTTCCTGGCGTGGCATCCCCGAACGCTGCGTACCCGAAACACCCGCAGCTTAGGTAGAAAAATGTTGTGATCGCGATTGCTGTAACCGATGCCTTCTTCATGTCCACTTGGTTTTTCGGTGGCGGCGCCTTCAGAGTATCCTAATGCATTCAATTTCGGGTTTAATGTACCTTACAATATCAATCTCATTTGATGATCTTGAAAATCAGTAAGTAAATTTAATGAACCTGAATCTCAATAAGAACCAAGGAAAATGGATAAGCAAATGCAATGTCTCCAAGTGCTTGAGCTACCAACCACACTTTGTCTCTAGATGATGATGCAACTCCAGTTACAGTACCCTTTACATATCCATTTTCTGCAATTTCATTGACAAGAACAATAGCTAGAATGGATGAGAAACTTAGAATTAAGGGGCTATTGTAATGGTTGCAAGTGGTTGATTTCACTTGGTACCTCGAGGCTCGAGGTCTCAGTTTGAAGACTCGGTGTTTGTACACTTGCTAATTAATCAAAGCAAAAAAAAAATCAAATGTACCTATTGTTTTGGCTAACCCGAGTCCTAACCCGATGGAAGAATATGTGAACGACATGAGAGCCGCGACAATGGACATCCACTGAATTTTCTGAAAATCAGGGGTCTGAGATAGTAAAATTTGAACAACTCCAAATATGAGCATGTAAGTTGTGTCCCCATATGTACATGTTGCTTCATGGCCTTGTTTGTGGAAGCAGTTTGATTTTTGTATCGCTCTGTATTATCCGCCATATGTTTGTGAAAGCTCGGATATAACTACGATTGTATTCATAAATTGTGAATCAAATTTTGTCACGAGTTGTTTCGTACCTCAAGCTGATAGCTGATGTCACTGTATATGCAATTCCTGTTCCGTAAAGACTGAGTTTTATGAAAACGCCACAAATCCTCCCGCTCCTCTTTCCTGGAATCCGAGGAACAAACATCATTTGAACAAAATGACATCCCAAGGGTAGTGATGCGGTTGACAACACAAAATGCGTGAGTGGGAAGAGCAATTGTGTTCGATCCCCACTCAACACACTCATGGTGAGAGGTGAAAGTTTTAACTGTGAACAAACCTCGAATGTGAATTAGTCTGAGTGTGGTAAATGGATTAAAGGTGTCAAGGGTCCGCTCAAAAACCCCATGGTATAAACCGGAAAAATGGTAGGTAGTGATACGGTTTTACATCACATAAAACTTAGGCATTTTATTTGCAGCCTCCTAACAAGTTCCCTAATATTTAGTTTGTACCCAAAACCACTCACAAACTGCATGACTTGAAAACAAACTTACATTTCAACCTACTTTTCGTGCATATACTACTAGTTAAATCAGTTTAGATCTCTTATGTCTCATAATTATGCAAGTTTATTTTACATAAACAAAAGAAACTACAAATATAACATATGAACACAGTTTTTGTTTGTCCTATGTTTATGTTATCGAACTGTAATAACTCAAAGACTTAAATGATTCAACTATTGAAAACGAATCAAAATGTTATCTCGACCAAATTAGAGAAAAGTCTAAAATTATTCGGGCCCAAAACAGTAACGATTTGCTGTTCCGGATTAGCATTGTGCACAAGACCAAACTAGTTAGTGTCATTATCTACTGAATAGCTCAAGAAAATGTTATCGAACGCACCTAAATTGACGTAGACAGCGTCAAGATAAGAGCGGGTCCTTGAGGCGCCGCGGCGAGGGTCTGGATAGAGATACGAGTTGCACAGAAGAAGCGAAGCGCTTAGCGTCACAGCTGAAAACAGCAGCATAGCCAGAGGACCAGCAATCCACCCGAGCTGCGCTATGGTCCATGGGAGGGACAGCACTCCCGACCCGATCACTGCTGTTATTATATGCGCCACCGCGCTCCATACTGTACCTGCACCCGTCCATTTCAAATGACAAAGTAAGAACTCGAGCGAATGAGAATTGAGCTCGAAAATGAGAAATCATTACCGGTTCTGTTGACGACAGGGGACTCTGTTTCGGGTTCTTGACTTTCTAGCAGATGATTGAGATGCTTGTTATCGACTTGTGCTCCTCCAATCGCCATTGGATCAGTGGTTTTATAAAATTATTTCACTTCTCAGACACTCACAGGTGGTTTGTGATAAATTGTCAAGGAATTGATGTGTTGTTCATTTATAGAATAGGAAGGAGAAAGATAAAAAAAGACAAATATGAATACTACAATTCATGTTGGTGGTAGGCTCCCATTTCGTGCTGTTTGGACACACTTTCAAACACGGGTGGATCTAATCAATTATGTACTTGAGTTTTTTTCTTCTTTTTTTTTTTTTCAAAACACCCGTTTTCATTCACCGAACTATTTCAAAAATATGACAAATTACATATGAACATTTTGCTATTGATTATTCTAAATTCTTTTTTTTAACTTTAAACTATTTTTCACATATTCCGTTAGTTAATTTTGACAGATTTTTTTTTTTTAAATTGTCACTCTTACCCTCTCTGGAACGTTTTTTTTTTTACTTTTGACTACATGTACTTTCATTTTTTGCAGTAGACTACTCTAAATTATATAAAAACAAAAAGATAATTCATTGCAAAAGCTGACAAATACACGATAGTTATATGTGGTTATCTCTTTGAAATAATAGTACATCTTGAGCTCTCCATCGTCACCTGATTTTCATCCTCATCAAATCACCAGTTTTTCGGCGTCTCTCCGGCATTATTCCCATCGAAATTTCATTAGTCCAAGTGCATTTTCTCTTATCATTATTATGATCACGAGTGTGCGCTCTTTCCCACAAGACATGTCCACTTCCCAATCACCAATTCCACCTTCAATGAACTCTCAACTATTGGTTTTTTTTTTCAAAGCCATTTAATAACATGTGTTCACAAAACTCAATGTTTGGTCTTAGGTCTCACACACTCTCACTTACCATTAATATTTTTTGTATTTTTAATTTGATCATGTTGCTCTTTTCTGTTTTCACATGCCTTGAAGTCCTTTGTACTTGTTCTTATTTATCTTACTTGAATAAAAATACATATTGTCGATAAAAAAAATAGTACATCTTTTTTAAATAATTAACGTACAGTACACTTTGTTCATATTTAGTGACTGAACTTTATTTATTTAAAAGTAATCTAAAAACACTTTCATTTGTTCGTATTTAGTATAAACACTTTCATCTACTTCTTCGTCAACAGATTTTTTTTGAACTACCGCCGGTCTTTTCTTATCAGTGGTGGTTCAATATTCTTTTATTGAATAAACTAAGATTCTTCTGAGAAAAAAGCGGACTTTGTCATCAAAACGGTGAGTGTTGGATTTCTTGTCATGAAGGCAAGCTTAGGTTTATTTGGTTGTTTTGCGTGGAGTATTGTGTGGCGTGGATGTCATCGGTCGGGAGGTGTAGGCACTTGTTAACGCCACAGTGGAGATCGAGTCGGAGGAGAGACTCACTTGATTCAGATCGAATGGGAGGCTTCCAGTGTCAGTGCCTTTGGTTTGGCTTTCAGCGACATCTAACTCATCTGGGGAAGCTTTCTTAGTTCTTGATGTATGGTAGTGAGTCTTAGGTTTTTAGTGATATGTTGGCAACCTGTAGGTGATACAAGTAGTTCAGTTTTAGTAGTACATGTTGAGGGGGTGGGTTTGTCTAGTGCCCTTGGTTTGCTTAACTAGGTAACACCCAGTTTTATGAGGTGAATCTCATGTTTCTCATCTTATCCATCAAGGACTTTGAAAGCTGTACTTGTTGATTCTTTAAGTCAATAAAAAGTTACGCTTAAAAAGTAAAAAAAAAAAAGTAATAATAATAAATAAAAAAATCGACCGGTACAAAACTAAAAATAAATAAATAAAAATAAAATAAACAAATAAACAAGATAAATGCATTATGTTTCTGGATCAAAATTAAGGTCCCTAATTGTCATTACCACTTATCTAATCTATCTAATATA
>JAYMTH010003580.1:0-10739 GCA_036897465.1 Pelargonium australe | reverse complement strand
TTCAAAATGGAATAGATAAGCTTGCAGATGCTGTTGGGCTCACTCTTGGTCCTAGGGGTAATTTCTTGCTCTGCTGTTACTGGTCTCAATTGTTGTACAACATGAATGCTTACTAGTGACACTTGAGGTTTGATAGTATCTCTTCAATGCCGGACTAGTCGACGAGATTTGATGTTGGGTAGAGTTTTGATGGTAATATGAGGTTTCACTTGCAGTTTTAGATGGTATGAATGGTAGATGTAAAAAAAAAAAAAAAAAAAAGAAAAAGAAACCTTTTGTGCTTGATTTTGTGCTAGCAATCAGGAACCTGTTTGTGACTGGCATTGTCAAATTTATAATTGCGTGAAATTGCTTTTCTCCTCTATGAAGATTTTCAGTTAGCTCTAGTAGTCTGTAAGTTGCTACATACCATTTTCATCTTTCGCTTTAATGCTGAATTTTTCTTCTAATATGCCTCATGAAGCAATCCCTAGGTTACATTTTGTTGTGAATTCAACTGCCATTTCATAATCTGCATCACCATATTTATCTCTAATGGCTCAGTATACATCATACATCTGTTTGCTGGTCATCATAATTGTGGTTAACTTGGTATGCAACTTGAACCAAAGAAGAGCAATTTTGTTGACTGTTATGCATTGTTTATTTTGCTTTGAAGGGAGAAATGTTGTCCTAGATGAATTTGGCAGTCCTAAAGTAGTTAATGATGGGGTAACTATTGCTCGTGCTATTGATCTACCTGATCCCATGGAAAATGCTGGTGCTGCACTTATTAGAGAGGTTTGATTTTTTTTTTTTTTTTTTTTGCAATATTTCTAAACTTCATCGCCTGTCTTGACAGCTATTGTTATTCCTTTAGCTTCAAATTATTCTGTTGTTTTTATTTGATACATCATTGAGTCTCCGTAGGTTGCCAGTAAAACTAATGACTCTGCCGGTGATGGAACAACTACTGCATCAATTCTTGCACGTGAAATCATTCAACTAGGACTATTGAGTGTCACATCTGGTGCCAATCCAGTCTCGATTAAAAAAGGAATTGATAAAACAGTGCACGGCTTGATTGAAGAACTGGAGAAGAAGGCTAGGCCTGTTAAAGGTCGTGATGATATCAAAGGTATTGTGTTGCTTTTGTTGAGATAATCTAAACTAACTTACATTTGATATATCTATCAGTCAAGCTTATGTCAAGTATGGTCTTTATGTTATGGTTTGTAGCTGTTGCTTCCATTTCTGCTGGTAACGATGAGCTTATTGGTTCAATGATTGCGGATGCAATTGACAAGGTTGGGTCTGATGGTGTTTTATCCATTGAATCGTCATCCTCGTTTGAGACAACAGTTGATGTTGAAGAAGGAATGGAGGTTTGTATCTTTGTATTGTGAGATCTTACTATTTTGGAAAAGTAATTAATCACTATATCATGCTTCACTCTATTTGTATGATGCATCATTATTGTGATCCATTTGGTTGCAGATCGACAGAGGTTATATATCACCCCAGTTCGTTACAAACCAAGAGAAATTAGTTGTTGAATTTGAGAATGCTAGAGTGTTGGTCACGGACCAAAAGATTTCGGCAATAAAAGACATAATTCCTCTGTTAGAAAAGACTACTCAATTGAGGGCCCCCTTGCTTATAATTGCAGAGGATGTTACTGGGGAGGCTTTGGCTACTCTTGTTGTGAACAAGCTGCGGGGTATCCTTAATGTCGCTGCTATTAAAGCTCCTGGTTTTGGCGAGAGAAGAAAAGCTCTCCTCCAAGATATTGCCATTTTGTCCGGTACTGAAGTGGTTATTCCCTAAAGTGTTTCAAAACTCTATTATTGGTTTTCTCAATATGGCTTATATTCGGTTATTGTTGGGAGTTTTGTTTGCCTAGATGAAGTGTTATCATTTATGGCATTCTTTATAAGATGTTTATTATTAATTATTGTCTTCTTTGTTTCATCTCTTATAGGTGCTGAGTACCAAGCCAGTGATTTGGGTATGCTCATTGAGAATACTCAAGTTGAACAGCTTGGTTTGGCAAGAAAGGTGACCATCACCAAGGACTCAACCACTATAATTGCTGACGCTGCATCGAAGGATGAATTACAAGCTAGGATTGGGCAATTGAAGAAGGAATTGTCTGAGACTGACTCTGTTTATGATTCAGAGAAGCTGGCTGAGAGAATAGCCAAATTGTCTGGTGGAGTAGCTGTTATCAAAGTTGGTGCTGCCACTGAGACTGAGCTTGAGGACCGAAAACTCCGGATTGAGGATGCCAAGAATGCAACTTTTGCTGCCATAGAGGAGGGTATTGTGCCTGGTGGTGGTACTGCTTTGGTGCATCTCTCAACCTATGTTCCTGCAATTAAGGAAACGTTTGATGACCCAGAGGAACGCATAGGTGCTGATATTGTGCAAAAGGTAACAATTCTACCTTTTGTTATGTTAAGATGGTGCAGTTTATATGAACCCGTAACTCTGTGTGGTTAGACTTGCCCAACAAAAATGTGATTACTTTAGATTAACTGATATGATCCATCCTACTCTTAGACAGAGATGTAGAAATGATCTTGTTCATTTATATCCTTAAAAATTGCTGACTGGTCCTGTTTTGGATGTAGGCTCTGGTAGCACCAGCGTCGTTGATAGCTCAAAATGCTGGAATTGAAGGTGAGGTAGTTGTGGAGAAGATAAAGTCTGGCGAGTGGGAGGTTGGTTACAATGCAATGACAGACAAATACGAGAACCTTGTGGAGGCTGGAGTTATCGACCCGGCCAAAGTGACAAGATGTGCATTGCAAAATGCAGCTTCAGTTGCAGGAATGGTGTTGACCACACAAGCCATTGTGGTAGAGAAGCCCAAGCCTAAGGCTGCAGCAGTTGCTCCCCAGCAAGGCCTGCAAGTGTAAGCCATAGGACACCCCTTAGGAAGTTTAGAGATGGAGAGTGCTTTATTGCGGTATATTGTATTTTCATGAAGATGTGAAGATATGCCGGTTTTGTATGGGATTAGAATCATAATTGTTCCATCATAAATGTGATGCCGAACTCTAATAATATTATCTGTAGATTTGATATTTTGTGAGCTTGTTTTGAGTTGGGCCTGGAGCTGACCCAATTTGTTTATATGGGTGTTGATGGGCCCAAAAACCTGCACTGGAAAGTTAAAAGAAAATGGGGACAATTCACAGTTCACAGATGCAATGAGATTTAAACCCAATCCCACCAAAACGTGTTTTTAGAAAGTGTAATTCTCTGTATTGATTGTGCACAAATTAATACCATATACACACTGATAAAAAATAATAATCAATGTATACAAATTACACACGTATTCTTACAGTAATGTTTGCGGATCCAAATGCCATATTCCTAAAATATGTGTACATAAACTATTCCTCACAAAAATTGTCTGTCCTTATAATTATTTATATTAATTTGCTTGCAAATGGGAATAAACTTTTCCAAAGGCCACCCACTTTTTCATTCTGTAAAAAATGGCAAAATAATATTATAATTATTGTTCACTATCCAATTGCATTTTGAATTTGTTTCTTGCATCATATAAATATGAATCGGAAACTCTATTATATTCCTGGACCACAGTTTCTATTGTATATTTTTTTTAATACAAAACAGTCCTATCATTCACCACTTAATTCGAATTTCAACTACGCGTTTGGTATGAGTTGTTTGTTTCCTTTTCAATCCAAAACTCTGTTGAAAATAAATATAGAATTTAAGGTTAAGGGAGCAGAGAGACACAATGACTATATACACGCATGGATATGGGATTAATTATTGTTTAAGCCCAAGTCAGTTAAAGTCGTTACTTTAGATCCCGTGGAATGAGCACTTAAATCCACTCTCATCTTCCCTCTGTTAACTCTTTAAACTACTACCAATTCTATTTGAGTAACAATTGATGTCACTCAAAAAGTTATAAGTTTACTTGATGAATGACAGTGTAACACGTAATGTTCGGATGCACGCCGTCTCCATCGCACAAGAGCGGATTTGCATATTTGCTCTTGAAACGCGGTTTTGCGGATCCGAACCATACTGTTGTGGACGGGCTCCAAAATCGTCATCGGCACACCTGAAGTCACTTGGTGGCTCTTGAAGTCAACACGTGCACATGAGTAAAACAATTCACAAGGACTTGTTTCAACATAACATGAGATCTCGTGTTCAAGACTCGGAGAATGCAAATGTGTTTGGTAGGGAGAGCTAATGTCGCCTTTATGGGTCTAACTCTAAGTTTCCAACTCAAGTGTTGATCGCAGACCTGTTCCGAAAACGAGACCCAAAAAACGGAATATAGTTTGGTAGAAATTTTTTTATCACCCTTATGAATCTACATTCCTAGTTCAGGCGCTGATCACGAGCCCACTCCAAAACTCGTAATATTTCTACAAAATGAAGTGTAGTCCGTATAGCTAAATTTGTGTTCTAACGCCTAATAACCAAGCTAACCACTTTCACTTCACCCTCTTCTTCGTCGCATAATTACAATAATGACCACCCTTGGGCCCCACATTCCCTTCTCACTTATATATCTATCCCCAATCCCTAGGGTTGCTTTACTGACTTACTGTTCCTCTTGGCGGTCCGTTTTCGCGCACTTATGGAGTGCGATATTGGTCATTTCACTTAAGAGAGAGAAATCGGATACTGCAACAACAATACAAAAATAGATGTTGTCTTGTCCTTCAGCTGTTGTGTTGTTTTGTGTTGTGGAGGGAGAAGAAGAGAGAAACTCGTGGAGGCCTCAGTCGCTGATGCGTGGAATACTGGTGAAACAAACTGCCGCGATCGCTCTGCAACAGTAACATCTTCTGTATGATGGATCGGATCCATTCTCCATCGGAACTCTGACCGTCTCCAACTGTCGTGTGTGTTCGGCGCTTTTTCTTCGAGGTTTCGAATCTGATTTCAGGTTGCAAATCTCTTCCAGATTCGTTCAATTTTTGCACCTACATTGTCGCCGGAATTGTATTTTCCTTGCGTGTTTTCTCGGATTCTAGCTCTACTTTCATTTTGCTTGCGTATTTTGCTATCGGTTGATTTGATTATTGAGTGTAGTTTCTGTTTTGGTGCGTGGCAGGGATGGCGGAGGCAGTGGTGAACCTTTTGTATATTATGGTGGTGGATGAGGAAGAGATGAAGGAGAAAGGTAGACTGTCCTTCCGGTATACGCGTTCCGTTCTGCAGAGCACTCTGCAACTCATGGGATGCAAGGCTCGCCACGCCTTCAAGGTGCATATATTTGCCTTTTCATATGTAGTTAATTTGAAACTCAGATGATGAAATGTCTGTTTGAGAATTTTGGTTTAACACTGTCAGTAATTCCTGCGCGAGGAATTTCTTTTCATTTCTTAGTTAGGGGTTTGAAAGTTTATGCAGTGAAACTGTTTAATTATGTAATCTACCTGTCTTACAATTCTGTTTATACCGGTTTAGATCTGGAAGGCATGCATCATTTTTTTTTTTTTTTTTTTTTTTTTGTAGTAATTGAAGTGTTGTGTATTTTAAGCCTGATGCACAAGTCAGGTTTTGTAGTTTCTTTCTCTAGCCTAGTCTTTGTAGTGGTGATATATTACCAATGCATCTTCTCCTTGACATCTTGTTTTTATTGTTGGAGGCCCCCGAACATTACAGCATTTACACTGAAGCTTCTTAACAATTGAGGATTTTAGGGTATAGATGATTCACCTTTGAGAATATCCATAATTTGGTGTATTCTCTCAATACTCTTTCTGCTATTCTTAGCTGTTTGTTTCATTTCTTCCCGTATATGCAAGTTTAAGCTTATGTAGTGGGTTGTACTTGAAGTGGTTAGAATGGTACTACTTGGAAGTAAAGAAATTGCAGTTGCCTATCCATCTTATGCTGAATAAAAAGATCCAATCATGGCTCATCATAATTCAAATATGATTTATGCTAACCACTGTACCTGGTTTTAGATCCCTGGAGTTTAATTGAATCCTTGCTTCAGTTGTAATTGATTAAGTGATCATGTTTGATGTTAGTGCCATCAAACCAAAATTTACTCTGTTGAAGTTTTAGTATTTCGTGATTTGTTATTTTTCTTGCTGATTGGTGAGCATAGGCATAATTCTGATGGTTGTTTTGGGTGATTTTCAACTTCAGTGCTTCTGTATCCAAGTCTGGTCTCTGAGTTCCATAGAAGTTTGACATTTTTATTGTGTATGCTGTCAATTCTCAGATCAGCCGGAGGGTTTTTGAATTGATGAGAAGTGAATGCCCTGTTGATGCTTTGATATCTGAAGGGATGGAGATATCTGGATTGGACGCATTAAGAGTGCATACTGAGAAAGAAGATGGTTGTCTCCCAAGTGATTGCATGGGCAAAGTTGAGGCTGGAGACAATTTGGTTTCAGAGGAAGATGGTAAAAGTATACCATTTGAATTGTACAAAAAGCGCACAACTGTAGTAGTTAGAAGAGAGTCTTTCTTGGATGTGGTTTGTGATGCCCTGGCTGAATATAAGTATGTGGGTCCCCATCAGAGGGCAGACTTGATTCTGGCCTGTAGGTATGCTTCCAGCACTGAAATATTTGTTTATGTTAGTGTTCTCATTTTATATACCTTCATATTTTACGCACAATATAACTATGAAAATCAGTGGTATTGTGATGTTGATCCAAAGTCAATGTGCTGGATTTATGCTACTACTTGTATTAACCTTTGCAGGCTAGCGATTGGTTGTTACAAGAGTCTAGGAATTTTTCCTCACATGAAATAATATTTTTCCCCTTATTCTGCAAGGTGGTTTGTGTTATTTACACATGCTTATAACATTATTTTCCTATTGTAGAATCCGAGAAAGGAAAGAATCTGTAACTGTTCTGTTGTGTGGTACTAGTGGCTGTGGCAAATCTACTTTGTCTGCCTTGCTGGTAAGTGGTAACCATTTGCCTAGTATACTGAAGTTTATTTCTGCAGTCATAATCTGAGTTTTAGTCATGATTTTAAGATCTAGTGATTGAGATGTATTGCTAAGCTTGGGTTCAATGATGCGGAAAAGGTACATTTAAATTTAAAATTTTAAGCTATTAATAATACTTTGCAGGGCAGTAGGTTGGGAATCACTACAGTGATATCAACCGATTCTATTCGGCACATGATGCGGAGCTTCGTAGATGAGAAACAAAATCCTCTACTATGGGCTTCAACCTACCATGCAGGGGAGTTCTTAGATCCAGTGGCTGTTGCTGAAGCACGAGCTAGAAAGAAAGCGAAAAAGTTGGCCGGTATTTTGCATTCGCGTTCAAAAGATGAAGCATATGATGGTTCTGCCACTGGGAAATCTGATACCCGATCATCAGATGTGGGTTCTTGTGGTGCTGAAATGATCAATAAGAAACAGATGGCCATTGAAGGATTCAAGGCACAAAGCGAGATGGTCATTGACAGTCTTGATCGACTGATTACTGCATGGGAAGAGCGGAAAGAGTCAGTGGTTGTTGAGGGTGTCCACTTAAGCCTAAATTTTGTAGTAAGTAAATTCTCTACATTTCTATTTCATTTGGATTCTGGTTATCTTGGGGAAATAGTTTTCCGTGAATATTTGATCTGCAATTTCATGGGAGCAAGAAGGAGAATTATGTGAAAAGCAAATGTTCTCTTTTCCTCAATTTGCTTGTCTCTCACACTTCCTTCTTGAATATTTGTCCAGTTCTCTTTTTTGAGTGAAAAAACATTTGCTTGTCAACGGGAAATATCCATGCATATAGTGGAGCACTTCCTTCTAGAAACCATTGTCTCTCACACCATGGAAGTTTTCCTCAATGCTCTGTGAGATTCACATCATGGGAGCAAGAAGGAGAATTATGTGAAAAGTTTGGAGTGTTAATATCCTTAAAAATTTCCTAGTTAACTGTGGTAATGGTAAAATGTAGTAACTTTTTGTGTATGCTAAATGGGGAAGTTGTTCTCATTCTGCATATGTGTCTTGTTCTGTCCAATGAGAAAGAAAGAACAAGTCATTTTTCTCTTATCTTGTCTTTACTTATCTTATTCTGTTTCAATTTTGATCTGCAGATGGGACTTATGAAAAAACATCCTTCAATTGTACCATTCATGATCTACATCACAAACGAAGACAAACACTTGGAACGATTTGCAGTGCGTGCAAAGTACATGACACTGGACCCTGCAAAAAACAAATATGTCAAGTATATCAGAAACATCAGAACAATTCAAGAATACCTCTGCAAGCGGGCTGACAAGCATTTGGTCCCCAAGATTAACAACACTAATGTTGACAAGAGTGTAGCAGCCATCCATGCAACTGTCTTTAGCTGTCTTAGAAGGCGTGAGGCAGGGGAGCAGCTTTATGACCCCGTCAGAAACACCGTTACCGTGGTTGATGAGGAGTACAGGAACCAGTGTGTTGCCAATTCCTTTAGTTCCAAGGGGATGTTTCAGCTGATCCAAAGGAAAGGTTCATCTAGGCATCTGATGGCACTTCTCAATAATGATGGATCTGTAGCCAGAGCTTGGCCTGTTAACTCAATAGATAGTAATGGGAAGCCTATATTAGGTAATGGGACTGAAAATGGAATAGGTAATCCAATGTATGGGCCACTTCTGATTAGTAAAGCTGAACCAGTTAATCTTCAATTTGGTCTCTTCGGGATTAGTGCTTGGCCCACTGATGGTGGAACTAGTCGTGCTGGTAGCATTGATGAATCAAGGGCTGATGGAACTGAAACTGGCAGTAGATATTTCTCTTCTTGCTGCAGCTCACCAAGAATCTCTGATGGACCTTCTAAAGAGGTATTTGTGATGTTGAGATAGATTAATTTCGAAATATAATCTTATGTTCAGCACTAAGTCGTGGGAATACGGAATGAGTTCATGTCATAATGTTGAGCATTACACGTATTAACGTATGCATACTTCACTTTTCCTGCTTTTCTTTATTTGATTGCCTTCTTGTCGATCAGCTTCAGGAGGAACATTCGGTACATGGAAGTGATGAAGAGGGTGATGATCCCCCTGATGCAGAGAGTGACGAGGATCTTAGTGATGATGGTCGCAAACAGGTCCATGAAGAGGTATTTTATAGTATGTTTATAGTTCAGAAAATTTTGTTGTCATTGTTTGTCGAACTCCAGTGACTAGCTGGCGTGTAGGAATTCCAGTGAAGCATCTGCCTCAGCCTCGGGTTAAATCTAATTAACATTTTTGTTTTAAATGTGAAGGTGGGCTCGGTTGATGAAGAATCTAGATCGGATGAAGAGTACGATGATTTGGCAATGCTAGATATGCAGGAGAATGGCTACTGTTCAGATGACGAGCACATGAAAGACAAGTTAGTTCCCATTTCTGAGGATCAATCAACTCGAATGCGTGGAGACAAGTACAGCCAAAATCTCAATCGCTTCCTCAGAAATTCAAATGAGAATTCGAACGAGCCTTTGTGTTCTTACTCTTCTCTACTTGTGGAGACAAGGGAAAGGAAATCCGGCAAGGTAAAATTAAGAAAACGCTCTCTCAGCATTCCTCCATTAGGAAAGCATGGGTCGTTGGTGCCCGATCCTATTCTTTCCGGAGCTCCTCAGAGGTAGCAGGACTAGAACAATTTTGCCTCCACTCTCCTTTTTAACTAGTTTAGATTACATAACTCTCATGTGTATAGCAATGTTTTAATAGTTATTGTGTAACATCACCGTCGTGTTTCAGTTCATGAAGCATAAATACGGAGTAATATGCTGGTTCTATAGTTGTCATTTCTAGCTGCGCATAAGCTGTGCCAACCATTTCTTTTGTTGCAAAATTCATTTATTGAAGGCGTCACACAGAATTTGTTTACATTCAAGTCTCTTGTCATGCAACAGATTGATGAATGTCTTTTTCCATCTATGTATCCATCCTTGGAGAGGCCATTTAACAAAGCCCATTATGTATTGCTGCTGTTTGGTAAAAATCATATTTCTTACCAATATATCCTAATAGTCCCACGCCTACAATAAATGTGCCGGTGAAAATAAATAGGAGATGAATATGCTCGAAGCAATATATCCTAATAGTCCAAGGTAAAAATCTCCTCGATAATCATAGGTCATATGAGCGCCATTAAATGTTCGACCAGATAATCGGCTTGAGCCTAATAGTTGAGCCCAGTAAAGAAGCACGAAAGTGACCCGCATAAGTTATAACGATAAAAGAGAAATGACAATTGCAAAGATAAATATTGTCTCTCATGGTAAACAAGATTTTATAAACAATGACAAAGTATGTTTGTTTGTTACAATTTAGTGTTGAGAGAATTGATTCACAGTCGAAATCTAACTTAAATATTGAAGAAGATTTTATTAACCGATAAGGGTGAGAAAGGCACGTTTTGTCATTAGGATAACCATTTTTTATTGATGCGTAGTTAAGCAATAAAATCATGACATAGTATTTCACTCATTCACATCTCAATGTATTTATATGAACGCTACGATTCGCTGAATTCGTAATTTTAACAAGGTGTCATAATCTCATTAATGACCTAACTTAAAGCTTAATATTTTCAACTTAGGATCCTTACTCTCTTTGTATTTTTCTTCTTAACAACTTTGTTACTGTTCTATGTTACAAGCATTACACATCTATCTGTTTGGAAAGTACAAACCATACCCATATAAAATGGAGCACTAGAGGACATATATATTGTTTCAAACAAGTCAGATTCCTCAACTCATGTATTAGTTTTTTTTTTTTTTTTTTTT